>JAAGNO010014610.1:157720-196084 GCA_033439905.1 Ceryle rudis
CCTGATGTACGGGGGCCTTGTTTATCCCCCTCTTACTGCCTATCACAGCTTGGTGTGTGCTTACATGTAAGTTGTTTATTCCAAATAATTCAGTGGACAAAACCCCAAATTCCCCTTTTTTTTTTTTTTTTTTTTTTTCAGGTAGTTTGGTGGTCTGAGGCTTAATTCATTAATAAAAGAAACTTGGATCATAGCAATGGCAGGGCAGCAAGCCCCGTCCTTGTGGCAGGAAGCAACGTGCACTTTTCCTTTCAAAAACAAACAAGCAAAACTGCAGAGAAAGTTCTTCTCGGCAGCATCCCCAGGCAGCGGTGGAATATTTGAGTAAGGTCTGTGGGGATTGCTGTCTCCCGACCCGAGGGGTGGAAATGCTCTGAGGACTTTCTGCTCTATTTTTCCCCGTTCAGGCCAACTTCCTATGTATAGGATAAAAATAAGCCCTAAGTCCTCCTCCTTCCGTCCACTTCACTAGAGACATCCCTCTGTGCAATAACAAAACAGGCTCAGAGGAAGCAACACAGACCGAAATACAAGAACGATAATTTTCCTAACATAAATAAGCAGGCAGAGGAACTCATCTAAGGAAACAAGTGAGTGAATGCAAAGCCACAGATGAGCAAATGATGGAGCCAAGAGTCATGCTTTAGGCAATGCAAGCCTGCCTCCAGCACATCTCCTGAGCCATTCTCTCCTGGGAAAGACTGAGCCATCATCTCCAGTGGACCTCCCTGAGAGGGGCTGATGTCCCTGAGCACACACTCCATGAGCACCCAGACCAGGAGCAATCCTCACTCCACTTCTGGGCAACGTGCAGATGAGAAGAGTCTCCTTTTTCAAAGTGGGGGCATGGACTGAGTCTTAACCAGCCCTAACTGTGTCTTTCTCAGTGCTTCAGAAACACTGAGCAAAGCTACAAAACAAAGAAGCAGAGAAGGCTAACAGGAGGGATAGCAGAATTGCTCCCATTCCAGAAAAAAAAATTACTGGGCTCAGTTCACTCCATTATTTGCCATTTGGAGGCACTGAGACTGCTATTCTTCCAAAATAACCTCAGTCCAACTGTTTATTTATCTAGAAATTCATCGTGGATATTTGCCGTGTGTTGTAGTTCTGTTTGAAAAGCTTCAATCATCAAATCAAGCAGAGGGAAAACAAAAGCAGATCTCTCAGCTGGCTGGTCCCCCACTGCAAAAAGGAAGCAAAGAAAACAAACCAGAGGCTGAATATTTCTTGCTGTAAATGATCAGTGAATATCTCTGAACACTAAGTCAATCCAAGGAAGCCAAGATCAGTTTGTGAATGACTTGTTAAGTTAAAAAGAACCATATTCAAAATAAACAGTCTTTGAAACCATTCTTTCATGCACGCTCCATTTTCACAAAGTCGTTTTTATAGGTAAACAGCCAAGCCCTCGCTACCCAGGAAGTCAATGGCAGAGATAAGAAGGAGACCCAGGGCTATGTCTGTTTCAGAAAATTAAACACGGCCAGGACCACTCTAGTCTGGAGGCCAACTGGCACAGAAATGCCTGCATCCATTCATTAAAGTCTCCTGCTTTCCAAAACAGAGAGGCTATATCCAAGCTGCCAACTGGGAACGGTCCCTGGTTGTGCCAGTTGCCAGACTGTGCCTGGAAACTGGAGGGATGCTAGTGAACCACAGCTAAAAGCATGCAATGGACTGGTCTGAGGGTCAAATGAAAATAAAAGTACCTGGGATGTTCCTTTGCAATTGGACAATTCTGTAGTGTAGACATCGTGCAAGAGTTCAATGTCATGTCTTGAGGCAGTGTCACTGAACCTATGTCATTTAGCCAGAAAGCTTTGCTCCTGCATTCATACCTTGACACCATATACACACTTTGGGGGGTGTGGAGAAACTGGTTAGAGCTTGATGTGCCTGAAGGCTTCAGTGCTTCTTTCCCATCTGTATTTTCCTTTACCAGTATCCCTGCTACTGAAAAGGGACACCTGGGACATGGGTGTTTGCAGATAGGGGTTCAAACCTCACCTGTGCTAGAAAGCAAAATTTATAATGCTTGAAAACCACAAAAATTTCAACACCCCTTCTGGGAAACTAAGTCTGATGTCTCATCCTTGTTAGCCAGCATGTCAACAGGCAACAATGCTCATACTTCATGTTAATGGGCCTCTTAAGGAAGGTCTCAGTGGCATAACCACCTATTAACAGGGGAAAGAATGGGAGGTGAATCACAATGCTTAATATCTACACAAACATTTCCCACAACAACCATTAAATTAAACCATTGAAAAGCCCCTCTGGGGCTGGCCGGGGCCTCAGCACTTTTTGAGAGATCTCTCCCTTCCTCTGACTTAATGAATTATTCAAGTCAAGAGGGGCTGGACAAAAAGGTGTGAGTAAGAAGCCTACTAATTCCCCACAGTAATCACCTGCAAAAGTATTTAGGAACAACATCTATCAGACCCTAAAAAGTAAGAAAAGGAGCTTGCAAGAGCAAAGTATCTAAAGCTCTTAAGTAAGAGACAAGGGGAGACCTGAGCCAGGGAAGTGTCACCTTGATATGAATCTACTCTGGGCACTGAGCACACAGCAGTCATCAGATTGCTTGCTCGTGGTCCCAGGGTTTCTTCTGCTCATATGGCATGCACCTGCGCTTTGCTGGAAACTCATTTCAATGCATTTGAGAGAGTCCCAGCTTCAAAGCAAGTCTTGTGATTTTTGGTTCCTGTGTGTGAGAAGGGTATTAATAAATGTTGTATTAATAGATCATCCGCTTACATGCTTCCTGTCTTAAAGATCAACCCCCTTCTCCCGGTACCTTCAGGCTTCTTGGATGTTTTCAGTGTGAGGCAAAGACAAGACAGCAATAGCAGAAATGTACTTTACAATCGAAATAAATAGAAACTCAGACTTTAATGCAAGGACAGCTTGCAAGAGCAATTCATAACTGAATTACAGAATGTGGATGGATAATTGCTCTCTAAACTGGCTGAATCAAAGCTCAAAACTGAATATTCACCCTTGCAGTTCATGGAAGCTGGGAATCAGAGCCAAGATTTGTTACTCTTCTGGTTTGGGTTAACATGCCTCCTAAGCCATTTCAGTAGGGTGGGAAACTTCTCTCACTTCCTATTTTGATAAACAGGCCTCTGTTCTCATCACCCTCGACATGATACCTCCAGAGGAGAGGAGACAAGCAGTATGCCAAAACCTGGATCCAGTCATGTCTCTGTGGATGATGTCCTCTTCTTTCTGCCATCTTCTGAAAAGCTAGTGATCATCTTTTCCAATACCCCCCTTTTTTACAAAGCTTCATTTGAACAGAATGAATAAAGATGGCACACGACAATTTTAACTTAATTTCATCATCCCATCTGCAATTTTGAACTCCTTGTGCTGATGCTGTCTTTGCTTTAAGACTCCACAGGACATTACTGTGAATCATTTTAGCATAAATACTAGACTTCGTTGGAAATTTTTAAACCACTTTTCATAGGAAAAACACAATTCCTAGTAACCAAAACACTACAGAAAAACATTGGTTTCAGCTACTCTCCAGACTCAACATATGTTGAAAAAAAATATTACTGAAATGAGGTATTGTGACATAAAAGAAAAATTAAGGTTATTGTTTTGAGAAAATGTGACTAAGTAAAGCTTAAAAAAAAAAAACCTGAAAATTGCTAAAATTAAAAATTCCATAATTGCTGACATTAACTCTTTCATTTGATGCAAATCAAACTTTAAAATATGAGGTTTAGTTTCTCAGGGTTTAGGGCGCTGGTTTTTTTTTAAATCCTGGGTGTTTGTATCTGTGTGCTGGGGAGCTGTACCGCAATATGTCAAATATTGTAACAGAACAGCAAAATTATTTTCTGCCCATCTGCAATATGGACCTACTTTAGGGCAATGCTACCAATTCTGCTTAGAGCTACACCTCACGGGAAAGTACAGGGATGGCTTAAACAGAAAGAAAAAATGGTCTCAGAGAAAATAAATCTGTTTAGCTGGCATGTGGCAGCACAATCAGTACCGTCTCACAATGAGAAAAACGGCATTGTCATAACATGCTGACTTTGGGGGCTTATTTCTATGCCTTGCCAGGAGGTCCAGCATCTTTTGAAGTCAGCCAGCTTTCTCTAATGTAGCAAAATTCATCACCAATCACAGATATGCTTGTCCTACTGGCATCTTAGATGTTCCACTTTTCTATCCATTTTGCTCTCTCTGTTTATTGGTCATAATGAGTTATGGCAGCTGTACGTTACATGTTGTCCAAAGCTCTTTAGCCGTCCAGCACATCATGGAAAGTTCCCAGGAAAGCTCCCTAGCTGAAAAGTAACAACTCTGCAACAAAAGTCTCAGCGCCATGTGCAGTAATTCATCAATAACACTTCTTCTGTAGAAACCAATGGACAGATCAGTTACAAGAGCAGAGCTGTAATGTGACCTGCCAGATAGATGGAGATCCCTATGGAGAATTCACTGACTGCACAAAAGAGAATAGAAACTCCTCTAGTGTTTCTGCAAAGAGGAAGAGAGTGGCGCTTGGGTTAGTCTGGGCTGAGGATAAGAGAGTCCCTCTCCACTCCGCACCAGTCGGTTGCATAACCAGAGTTCCTAGAAACAAATGAGAAACAAAATGAAATAAAATTATCAGAAAAAAGCCAGCATTCCTTTAGGAATTCCAGTGACATATTCAAAGCAATAATTTACGCACGGCTGTTCCATGTCTGTGCAATTACTCTTAGTGCCGTGCTAACAGGAGGCTACTTTATACCAGGGGAGTCTAGCCAGGATACGGCCTGACATCTGCTTGAAGAGCTTTCTGAAATAACACCCAAGACCCACCTTTTGTTTTATTTCTGCATTCTCTGCCCAATGTACATAACTATTCTACTTACAGATCATACAGGTGTATTGAGGTACTGTTTATCTTTACTAGAAGTCTTCATTTTAGATGACTTTTTTACTTTTTTTTATTATTATGTTTTTTACTTCACACTATCACCTCTTGAATTTTAACAGGTTTAGGTTGTGACATGGTGTGGCTGTGATGCCCAAACCTACTTGGTACTCACTCTGGTAAGACCCTACCTAGAGTACTGTGTCCATCTCTGTAGTCCTCAGCACAGCAGAGACAGGGACCTGTTGGAGCAGGTCCAGAGGAGGCCACAGCAATGCTGGGAGGGCTGGAACCCTTCTGCTGGGAGGACAGGCTGAGAGAGCTGGAGTTCCAGGAGAACAGAAGGCTAGAGGAAGACCTTATTGTGGCCTTTCAATACTTAAAGGAGACCTATAAGAAAGATGGGGACAATCTTTTTAGCAGGGACTGTTACAACTGGACAAGGTTTTAAACTCAAAGAGGATAGATTAAGACTAGATACAAAGGAAGAAATTTTTTACACTGAGGGTAGTGAAACACTGGCTCAGATTGCCTAGAGAGTTGGTAGACGACCTGTCCCTGGAGACATTCCAAGTGAGGTTGGATGGGGCTCTGAGCAACCTAATGTATTCTATGCTTGATCTGATCCCAAAGTCATGAATAAGAGAGGTATGTTGAGAAACGTAGGACTTCTAATACTTTTGATCTTCTCATAATTTTCCAGCCATGAGGCTGAACCCAGATACGCAGAAGGAAGTCATAGTTCTTGCAGAGCATTTTGAAGGAAACAATGTGATATTAATATTGATTAATGCAGTGCAATTAGATTACAAAAGGCTTTAAAAGAAAACAAGATTTTCTCTCTCCCACTTGATAACTGGCTAAAAATATACAGAATTAAGAGTCAATTTATGTAATAGAGGGAGGTCACATGAAGATGAGTGTTGTTCAACATATTCATAAAGTCTGGGAAACAGTGACTCATGAAATAACAGAGTTTACAGATAGGATCTCATTAAGATCTCATGACACTGAGTGATGCTCATTGTTCATGAGTCCTCATGACACTGAAAGAAATTCAGTGTCGATAGATGCAAAATAATGAACATGGGATAAAAATAACCCTAATTATATGTATGTTACAATAGTCTTAATTAACTATGACTGTTCACAGAGATACTTGGTTTTGGATAGTTCTCTGAAAAATTTAACTCAGTGCCCAAGAGTCATCAAAAAGGCTGATAAAACACAAGAGATTATTAGGAAAAGAACAGAGAAGAAAACAGAAAGTCTCATTATCTTATAGTAGAAATCTATGTTTATTCCTGTTCCTCTTGAATAAGTCATGCCTTCTAGACATACTTCCTTAGACAAGTACAAAAGAACTTGAAATTGTGCATAGAAAAAAGTGAAGTGAATACACTCTCTCACTGGCCAGTTCTGCCTCTCTTCTGCTGTGCATTAACAGGACAACAGTGCTTCTTGGGCACATTTCTGGAACAAAATTGGGCAGACATAGCAGAAAAAAACAGGAAGTCTTAGGATGTTACGTCTGATGCTCACCCCCAACACCCCTTAATACCACATCTTTGCAGGACATGTTCCCATGCCAAGAAACATAGCCAGGTCCACCACAAGTGTAAGTCCCACATGCAGTCACAACACTGGGATTTACAAAGTTTGGGATTTCAGCTGATAACTTACATAACTTCTTCACTTACTTTGTGTTAGTATTTCTTTTGTGCTGGGATCACAATATGTAACAAACACTCCACAGGACACAGCAGAAAAAAGTGACAAAATTTTGTGGCCAGTGGATTTTATTATTCAGCAAACTGGCTGACTGGTGTAAGACAGCTAAGGAAACCTCATTCTCTCCCCTAAAGCTGAATAACTTACTGAGAAATTAGAATATTTTATAAAATGAAGAGCAGGTAAAAAATAGAATAGGATTCCAGAGCCAGAGGGTGCAGCTGTGTAAAAGGGAAATGTGAGATTTAAAAAGAAAACTGTGAATGGGGAAAGTTGCTGAAAAACATTTGCCAGATGATGAAACTAGTGGAAAGTAGATAAAGACTTTCATATAAACAAAAATGTTCACAAAAGTCTCCACTACTTTTCTAACAGCCTTCACAGAAAGCTTTTTTTCCCATAGATAAAAATCTCCAGATTTTTCAAATTAGCACTTTTCTTCCATTCTGCTCCTTGCCATGATTCTCCTTTGCACTGAATGTGGTAGACACTGAGGGCTTGTTAGTGTAAAAAAAATCTTCAATCAAAAATTTTGCTGACATTGGGTATAGAGAAATTTTCTCTTCATCCAGTTAATCATGTAGCTCTTGCACCCAGACAAGGAAGACTGTCCACATATGTAAAACTTTCTTCCAATGAGTTCTTGCTTCCAACAAGTTTCATGCTGGATTTGTCATATTTCCAAGGATTTATGGTAAACGCATCAGGACTGTGTTAAAATCTAGAAGCAAAAGATGCTGCAGAAAAGGCAGATTCCTAAAAAGCCTTAACATATGGTGAGACAGAGGGAGAGAGAGTAGGAGAGGGGAAATATATCGAAGCAGTCTATGCAATAAGCAATGAGAGAAAAATTAAAGAGATGGTCTCTCGGGGTTGCTTTAAACCCTTTAGGGATGTATGCCAGGACCAGAATTAACACTTGTGAGATCGTCTTTGGCATACTGAACTTAAAGAAGAAATTTGCTTTGAGTGGATCTGGCACGAGTCTGGTAATAAGAAGGCTCATCAGGCCACGACATGCCCAACATCAATGAGAGCTCCCAAAGTTCATAAGCAGGCTGTTAGCTTTGTGGTCACATTTCACCACTGGAATTGGTGTCCCAATCACTGTGACTCCACTGGCAGTGCCAGGCTGACCACGCAGTCTTGGGCACAATTTTCTACTCTGTTGCAACCTGTCCTAGTAGTTCAATCCTACAGAAGAAAGGGCAGTATTCTAGGCCATCCATTGTCTCCAGCAGGGTCATGCTTTCAGCTTGCACAGATCACTCCAGAGCAGATGGGACAAGTTTCTGCCTGCATCCTGCAGCTCAGAGCAAGAGAAGAATATTCAGATTAACAGAAAATTTTGCAGTCAACATATTTCAACAATGATTTTCCTCCAGGGAAGCACGTGGTCCAGTTCAGGGAAATGAGAAAAAGTGCAATTTTTTTTTTCTTTAATTTTACATTTCAAGTAATAACAGTTTTCTGGCTTTTTGTTCAGGTTGCTAACAATGCTCCCTAGTGAAAACAGCTAGCGGTTCCCACGTCTCTGACTCACTTGACTGTAACACAACCTAAAGCAAAAAAAGCTCTAAACCCTGATGTGCATTTACACTACAGCCTCTTTTTTTGCTTCTCCAGTAGTACAAACTAGCCTTACTGCAGACATCAATGTCAAAGCTTCCACGTTATAAAGGGGTGTGAGTGTAAATAAGATCCAGCTTCAATGCATTTGTCATCACTGTGGGAAAGGACAGGACGATATTGGCTTTGGGTAAAAACAGCAAGACCTTTAAGGCAATAGAGGCAGAGACGAGAACTGGGAGTAAGCAGAAATAAATCAACACCAAAGCAGAGCTAGAACGTGTGTGTTCCTGAGGGCACAGGACTGAAATCCTGATTTAAGATTAGCACAGTGTAAATCAGTAAAGCATAAATAGAGTGACTCAGAGACTGATAGTACCAGAAAAGGGTCACTAATGGGGAGTCATGACTCTCTGTGGAGACCCACTGAGGCTCTGTAAGGAGGGATCCACTATTTGGTACATTTCAACATTTCTGCCAGGGAGCTCTGGAAATAAATTTAGCATCACTACTAAGACAATGTGTTGAAGGATCAGTGAAGGGCTAACTAAGAGGGGAACGGGAGTATGACAGTAACTCACATGATAAACAAGGTCACTTCAGAGAAAATGACAAAAGTGAGCTGAATGTGAAAGCACAAGTTCTGTAACAAAGAAGAGAGACCTTATTTGCAAATGGAGGTTGTCTCCTGCCCCAGGTAAAGACTTAATTAAAATACTGCCTACAGGAATTGCAGGTGTTTTGCTTCTGGGTAGGGAGTGATGGTGAATGTCATGGCCTCAATTTCAAATGTGTTTGGGATGGAAAGAGCTACATGCCACCAAGCACCTGCGAGGATTTTTCCAATCTGATTGCCTTTTATTATGCTGTGGTCTGCCAGTGACATCAGGAATTTTAGCACTTCTGCTCTGCTTAAACTGTCAAGCTTTTCCAGTTTTCAGCATAGACACCCAGTAGTCACAACTGCCCAGTTCTGCTCTGGGAAAGCAACAACAGAGCATGAAAAACTCCCAGTGAGAACTGGAGACCCTTCTCAGCTCACAGCTTTTAGGAAAATGATCAGTCGAGATCAGTGTACGAGTAATGGTAAAAGGAATGGGTAATGGATGCGAGGAAATGGTATGAATTTTCCTTGGGGAGGAGGGTAACCAGCAAGTGCCATAAAGACTTGTGATGGCAATAGACTCATAAATGATCTTGAAAAGGAAAATGATAGTGAGGTGGTCACATTCACTGATGACACAGCATTTCAGAACAAGCTTCTCAGTGGAGAACTGCAGAAGTTTATCACACTGAGAGACTGTATGTTAAACTAGCAGTTAGAAAAGAACACAGATAGAGGCAGTGATGCACAATGGGAAGAAAAGACTCGAACTTCACATCTAAAATGATGGGCTTGGGGTTGGCCATTACCATTCAGAAATGAGATCAGAAATTAACCCCATTAGACAGTTCAGATCATTGCTGAGTTCTTAGTAAAATACAAAAAAGTAAATTGAATGTTGGGAATTATTAGTAGAGAAACATTATTACCCAGCTCTGTTACAATTGTAAGACAAATCCATGACACACCTGAATAGTGTGTTCAGTTCTCAAGCAGATTATAACAGATGGTGGCAAGAAGGATCAAAGAACATGAGGAATCTTCAAACTTTGGCAACTAAAGGGAGATTTGTATAAAATGAGGGATGTGGAGAAAGTGAATGGCCTTAATTATTCCCCATCTATTCCAATATAAAAATGATGGAATATCAAAGTTAGCAGTTGGAAAACCCAAAAAAAAAAAAAAAAAAAAAAAAGAAGAGTAGGTATTTTTTTTTCAGAGGACACATGGCTAAACTGTAGGACTTTGCCAACAGGATATGCTGTGGATGCTGAAAGTTCACACCAAGGACACACTGGACAATTTCATGGAAAATAAATCTTATTTACATTACTAAAAAACCCAGCACCTTCTTGAACCATGAATTGTTGGATTTTGGAAGAATAACCTGGGGAAGAGTCAGTATGTGTTTAGCACAGTCTGCTCTGCTTGCTTTTTGCCAGATCTGGCTCCCCTATTTACTTATTCAAGGGAGGAACATCTATACTTGAGCTCCTCCACAGCCTGACGCTTGGAGATATTCCCAGGTCGTGGAAAATGAGGTTTAGTCCCCTCAATCTAAGCATCCAGATTTTCCATTTTCAAGGTATATGCTTTGCCCCTTAAACTGCTGTGCCAAAGTTTGGCACCAATCTCATATTTAACTGTTTTGGACTTCTCCAGCAGAGTATAGAAATCCCACTGCTTAAACGTGGCGTAGTGCCACATGCTAGAACAGGAACTTCTGATCATATGTGTGACTGAAGTTTTGAAGAAACTCCAAGAGAAACAGAGATGCCTTCAACATAAGACACCAAAGGGCCAATCCACTTGGAGTGAATTCCACCCCAACAGCCCAAGCTGTTGAGCTCAATGATAAGACTGAAAGAGATTATTTGGTTGTAGCAGATTAAAGTGAAGAAATACCAGATATTAAACTGCTCTGCAGTCAAAAATGGAAATGCACAACACGACCTGAAAGCCAGGGAAATTCCAATTAGAAATAAGGTACAAATTTATCACAGTGCTTGTGGTTAACCACTGGAGCAAACTATGAAATGCAAGGGGTGGATTCTCCATCTCTTAATTCTTCAGAAAAAAAGAGGATGTCTTCCTTGAAGACCTGATTTAGTGAAACACAATATATTGGGCTCACTACAGGAGATCTGAATGTCATTCAAGGGCTTCAGATATTCCAAAACTCCACTTAAATGATACTAATTTCCTTTCAGGCCTTTACCAGCTTTAATTCTTGCGGGAGTCATTTGTATGCAGAAGGACTACAGCATGAGCTGAAAGGGCCAAGGTATGAACAGGGCTGGGCTTAGAAAGCCTAGAGGCTTTCTCCTCTAGGAAACTTCCCATAAAAACAGATCAGAGAAAGTTAAGCTTTCAAAGACCAACCTATCAAAACGAAATCATAGTAAACATCTTTAAACTATTATACTGGCAAATCAGTTTATAGACATAGAAATAGTTAATATTCCTGTAACACCCACAGCTCTGGACTTATTTGTCCCCAACAATTTTACAGTGACACAGAGAACCGTGATTTCATGTGCCATATTAATTTTAATATGTGAAAAATACAGATAGCTTATACATATCTAGGAAACCACTTCCTACCTCCTGCTCTCAGTCCACTAACCAACACAGGTACCTTCTCTCAAAAACACGATGCCACAACTTGCTGCTTCTCTGTCTCCTTATACATTTCACAGCAGTGCTTTGTTGGGTTTTTTCCACTGCAGATGTCACCACCTTTCAAACCACACCAGAGCAGCACCACCCACAATTAGGTCTTGTGCTCACCTTAGAGAAGGCATCATGCTGTTCAGGCTGAAGGATTTACTGTAGTTGTATCTATGGTGAAGATCTGTGGTGAATTATGCAATCCTTATATCTACAGATGAATCACAGAAAAGGAACAGAAGGATGTGGGGTCAGAGTCAAGCTTGGAAATAGAAAATGCATACTCCGGTGTTTTAAAACATATACAGTTATGCAGCCAAGATTTCAGAATTTCAAGTATTTTTTTTTAATCTTTGTTTAAGCCTGGATTTGGGGAGGCGATTGGTTTTGGTATTTAGATTATTATTTTTACTGTAACAGGATTATTCTTTTCAGTAACTGTTAAGTCACCAGAAGCTTGTTGCCTTTTCTGTGCAGGAATCGATTAAGCATCACAGATTGGGAAATATTATTATAACTGGTTTACAGCCCATTTTGGCCAAGAATAGGACCAGGAATGCTGACTCTCAGTCACCTGCTTTCACAGCTAAGCTAATAAATGAGGTAGAAAGCTAATAAATGAAGGCACTGTGTACATTAACTCTCATATAATAGTACTTATCCCATGCTTGTGTTTTATGCAGGAGGTCAGAGGAGATGATCAGAGCAGTCCCTTCTGGCCACAAAGCCAACGAGCTTATTTTTAAACATGAGGCAACATTCAATCACCTGCATCAGCTTTGATTAACTGTTCTGCAAGACTGAAAGCAACACAAGCAGAACTAACACGCACTGTGGGCAAAAAAGACGTCAAAGCACAGCTCAGGATGGCAAAGGTTTTAGTGGATAAATATTGGATGGGAATCTTGGCTGTACGGTTCATGCTGACCCTTTTGGAGCAGTTCGCCATGTCCCCAGACCATTTTGGCTAGGGCTTTTATAGAAAAGCAGTGACAGCTGGGCACTGTAGCTTCCTTCAAGCCTTTTGCTAACCCCAGTCTCTACCTTTTAAATATATAAATACACATATATATAATCAGATACTATATATGAGCAGCTATTAAGCAACCGACTTTTTTAAACATGCAAACAAACTTAGTACAAGCTCCATAAAACAGCTCTGCTTTTTCTGGTATTGATTTTGCTTATTTTGAAGTTAAGCGTATCCATAAATATGCTCTATGGTCCCTTGAGGTAAGTCTCATAAGGTATATTAAAAAAAAAAAAAGGAGGAGGAGGAATTTTTTGGCAGCAATTACCATCTCAGATAACCTGCCTGGGGTTGGGAAAGTGTGCCAGCAATCTGCTCAGAAATAGCTTTCATTTGGGCTGTTTATTTTCATATGCTTTGTCTGACACTTTACTGCTGTGGCTGGGTACTTAACTGTCAGCTTCCATTAAATGCTTTGTCAGCTGTTCCCACTCCAGGCAGAAACCAAAATTATCGTTCATCTCGTCTTATTCATTAAAGTCAACCCAGTGGCAGGAAGCGATCAGGATGACAAAGGAAATCATCCTTGTGCCAAATGGTGAGATTTCTTCAGGCTCCTTTGCTCCAGTGCTCCTCCAGTTTCTCATCTTCTCATCTCTTCCTTCTCTTGACTGCCCCAGTCATCTGCCTTGCTTGTGTCAAATAAGTGGGGACTTGAAGGCAGCTGTTCCACTTTAAAGCAAAGCGAGGCGGGGGGGGGGCAGAACTCCTCTGCCGTGGCTCCAAAAATCTGGCATATTCTGAAAAGAGAACAATGTGTTTGCTTCACATCAGTTTGAACTATCACAACATAATCAGAGGGGTGAGTATCCCTTCCTATGGAAAGATAGGCTAGGAAATATACACAGGATGCTACTAAAACAGCTTTGGGAGTATCTCTTACATAAGTTCTTGTTTTGCCATTTTAGGGTGTGTGGATGGGTTAATTTTTTAAATTATTTAAACAGAATTTTCATGCTTCCAGTACATAAAGAAAAGGAAAAAGGAGCTAAGCAATTCCAAAAGGGCAAAATATGTCATTTCAGGTCAAGCAAAACACTTTAAGATGACACAGAAAGATCCTCCCTCTTCCAAATGTGGTCCTATCCAAACCAATGCCCCTCAACACTTCAGTTCACCCTTGAACCAGATAATCTATTACATGTATTGCTCTAATTATGGTATGGTTTCTTTTAATAAGCAGATGTGGAACAGTATAATCGTAGCCCTAGGCTACTGAAATGGTGGAGTCCAGTCTGGAGTTGGACCTCACATAAATTTGCCCTATGACTTGCCAAGGTCCCAGGCATATGATGTCTCACACATTCCTGAAGGAGATCCCATGGTTTTTACCACCCTTTTTGGTTTTGCAGCAAGCAGCTGCAGGGCCCTGCCAGGACTTCCAGTCACAGAGGTGGTGTGCACCACCAAGCTGGGCCAGCACAGGTAAAGCCACTGTACAGCTCTCTGCTGACTAGCCCTGATAAGAATTATCAGATCTCAATAAAATTACCCAGTGGGCCTTTATTAAAAATCAAGACCCTGTTGCTCAAGACTGCAAAGTGCTCATGTCTAGTGCAACAAAAGCACCCCCCAAATAAAAACAGATGTTCCTCAATAGAGGATCTCTATTGCTGCTCTTCTTCCCAAAGAAAAACATTCAGTCTTAACATATTTGTTCCCACTCATGCTCCTGGGGTTTTCAAGGAAAGTCTTGAAGCTGTTCAAGTAGCTTATAAACCAGAGCTCCTTTCTGATTCAAGTGTGCCCTCCTGTTCAGATTTTGGGAAATGGGATGATTAATTGATTTCCATCATCAGTCTCCTCATAAGTCATGAGCCAAGCTGCTATTTCAAGTTTCCATTGACAAAGATTTCATTATAAGAAGCCATAATTTTTAACCAGCGCTGTGCAAACTTTTTAGTCTTCAACCTGAATTAGGCCCATATGTTTCAGAAAAACACAGTGAGAGCAAGTTGAGGGTGGAGGGGGGGTGAAGTGGGGAGGGGAAGGGAGAAACTGGTCTATCTCAGTGGCTGAACAAACTTCCACCCACATCACAGCATAAAGGGTCTCTGAATTGGTCGTCTTAACCCTTATCTAAACAAAATAAATCAAAAATACAATTTTCCGATTGACGCTGAAGGATTTGCTTTCTTAGCCAAAAAGCAATTTTAAACTCCCTTGCTGAGTAAGCTCTGCCCAAATACTGAACTCCACTGAGAGCTCCTGGAGTCCAAGGTGGTATCGCTTAATTCGCCTTCTCATGTTCTGCTGCTGGGATAGAAATGCCCTCAAATAGCACCTGCCACAGGATGCAGTTGAAACCACAGCTAAGTGTTGTATGTATACCTGATGACTTGGAGACCCGTTCTCCAGATGGCTTGACAAGTCAGTTGAAAAGACAGGAAAAATAGTAGCAAGGCAGCGTTGCCATCCTTACTTCATAGAGTCCAACAGACAAGGTGTATTCCAGTAAATAGTGCCCAGCTGTGAGGTCAGGAAGCTGCCAAGATCGTCTACATTGTTTGAAATGATAGCATAGTCCACGGTCATGAGGAAGGGACTGTTAGTAATAACTATTTTGCCAGACACCCTGTTGAACTGGCTCTAGCAGAGAGCAGGATGGACATGAAGGTGCAAAGCATGTCAGCCTGACCTGTTTTGCTTAGCCATGCAGAGTCTTCAGCAGAGCAGAGGCCTCACCTGCATTGTAGCTCCAAATCAGAGATCCAGAGATAGGAAGATTTGGAGACGGAGCACCACCCCTTGCCACAATAAGGAAGGTCCACTCGCACAAAAGTGTTACTGCATCCTTAAATGACCTCTTCCCTATCATCACATATCCTTGAGTCCTTTGGCAATGTCAAGTCTGTTGTTGCTTAATGGGATGGTAATCCACTAGGTGACAGGGCTGGGTAACTGCAAGATCGCTGTGAGGATGAAGCAGAAATACCAAGGTGGCAGTTTAAGAAGTTCACACTAAGCTGTGTGACTGTGTGATATGGCTAAGCCAAAAACTACTGGACATAGAGGTAGGAACTGCTAAATCTGTTCAAGCCTCTCGTTCTTTTTGAATTGTTATATGGCCTTGGATAAATCTCTGCAACTTGGTTTCGTCACCTGCAAAACAGAGATAAATAGCATCAGCCTGCCTAAAACATTCTCTGAGACATGTAAACAGAACCCAATGTACAAGTGTTAGGTAGCAATGTTCTTGAAGCTTGCAATCTAGAATGCCAGGGCAGCACCTTGGCATAGTGCTGTCACACAGGAGAGCTGCAACACTCAACAGATTGAGGAATCCAAATATCCCATTCATATGATGGCTGTTTCCAGCATGATTGAACTATGGCAACAGCAGAATGTTAGCATCTGGAAGGGCCAGAGGTTCATCTGAAATTTCCCCAGACAGAAAGAAATATTTAGCAGTCATTGAACATAAGTAGCAATTCATTTGTCTCCTCCGCTTCTTGAACGATAAATTTAGTCAGAGCTCCAGGTCTTTCCTTCTTTTATCTTCTTTCTTTCCTTTTAGCTGAGACCAGCTTGTCTGGAAACTCTGGTTCTAGCAGAGATTCCTGTGCTGTGAGGAATTCGTCTCAGTTCAGGTTGGATTAGTTGAATAGACAATGTTTCAATAAGGTAGGGGCAGACCAAGAGTACTATCCCATATCTGACTTGTTCCATCTCCTTTCTCAGACTTTGCAGACTGAACACCTGGATCTTTTCCTGGCAGCCTGTCATTTGTTGCCAAATATCTAGCTATTCTCATTTTAGTTCTATCATGATAGTGATATATTTGATAAAGTCACAAAAATGTCATCAGCTTCAGTGGCCTCAAGAGTCTGTTGCATAAAGTCAGGCAAGTTGGACAAAGAGCAGAGAGTTTTGGGTACCTTCAGGATTTCAGCGAGCATGAAAGGTGGAGAAATTGCATCCTTCACGCACAAGTTTTTGAGAAAAAATGTTTGGTTCATTTCTTTCAGGCTTCAGGAAGAGCAGTAAATCTCTACAGTCTAAGCCCAGACAGAACTATTTACTTAACATAGACCTTTATAGATAACCCTTCACTCATTTTGCTGTGATTTCAATGACTTGTGCTAAGGTAGACCATTTTTTTCAGGATGACACACAGGCTTGATTAAAAGGACCAAAGAGATGAAAAATCCCCCACTTACATTGATAGTTGTTCCTAATGACTGATCATCCCAACAGTTAAAAATGTGGGCCTTTGTTTCTTGTCAGGATATAGGTTCAAGTGCAGCTTTTGTTAACAACTTTTGTTATGTGTCTTGTGTACTTGACCATGAGATCTTCTGTACTTCTATATTATCTCTATGAAGATAATTCATCTGGCATAAGCAAACCATCTCACCACCTTTCTTTTCACAAACTTAACAGACCAAGCTCTTTTAAATCTTCCACCTCAATGCATTTTCTCTCGTGCTTATATTATTTTGCATCTTATCTATGCATCTTAAAATCAAAGGTGTTCCTGAATTGTCATCTTCTGTGTTATAGCAAGGCACCAGTATCTGTGCAGATCCATGGTCTTGGGGACATTCACCTCAATGTTCACATCCCATCTCATGGTTCAGATGTGGTTCTGCACTCTCCAGAACATGCTGACATAGGAAATGTGCTCAGAGCAGCTTCCCCGCATTGAGCTTTTCTCCAAATTTCCTTCAGGTTTCTCTTGAATGTTAGTTCATGGGTAGTTTCATTTAAAGGCACATCTCAACCCAGGGTTCAGCAGCCTGACCTCGAGAGACTCTGCAGTGATGTCTAAGTCTTGGGAATTGCAGTCAGTCAGCAGCAAGAGGTGAATTCAGCCAACCCTTTCAATTCTGGAGGCTGACCTTACAGAAGAAATCTCCACAGAGCTGTTATTTGCGCCTCCGGTGCTGGCACACAGACACGTAATGTAGTATATGCCCTTCCCTATGGGACACTCCTCCATGAGTTCATTCCTGGCTTAGTTGGAGGAGCTGGATTTTACATTATTAGGTATTGAGTTGCAACATGAAATTACCAAAATGTAAAACATGGGAAAACATACTGTAAATCACTTATTGGCAGGTCTCTCACCTCTTTACAAGTGCACAACTGGATATATTTGAGTCTTTTGGAATTTCCAAATTAGAGCCCAGAAGACCTTCCTGAAGAAAGGTATTTTCTACTGGCACCAAAACAATTTTATCTGAGCTAAACAACAGAGTTAATGTTTCAGCATGCACACAGCCATTTGCAGGCTTGCAGGCTACAAATCCAAACTTAATTTCACCTCCTTGTTGTACTGTGGCTCTATTATTATTACTTTTTTAATGAATGTGGTGGTGTTGGTTTTTTTTTCCTTCTAACTTTCCTGCTTTGGCTTTTCAAAAGAAATACAGAGAGATCCAAGGGACTGAAGGTGAGAATGCAGAACATTTCACCTTCAGGTGAAAATGTTGATATCTTTAACGGACTTATCAGGCAGCAAATGTACCTAAACAGGGTAAAATATGTTCTTACTAAAGTGACCTCCATCTCTTCTGTCCCCACTGCTTGCTACCCTCAGCTTGTGGTGACAAAGATGTTCTGGTCTGAGGAAAGGCTTATTTTACGGTTAAGGTGCTGAACTGGGAATCAGACTTCTGTGATGTACACCTGGCTCTGCCACACTCTATCTGTGTGCTGGTATGCAAGTCACTTAATCTTCCCGTGCCTCAGTTTCCCATCTGTAAAATATTTTTTTTCAGCCCCTTGCCATTCTTGTATCTGAGGCAAGGAAGATCTGTCAGCTGAGCCACAGAACAGCTGACTGTAGACTGTATTACATCATTGTGTTTGAGTGTCCAAGTGATTGGGTCATGCCTTTGGTTAGCTCAGGCTTTGGGATGGACAGGGAAGAGGCATATTTCTTGTTTCAGAATTTGTCCAAGGCATGTTATTGTGCTTTGTCTGTGAAGACTGAGTCAAAACCTGAAGGGTAGTTCCTGAGAAAAAGGAAAGGTTATATTTAGGATCAGAAACCCTAGACTTAGGACTTGGGGTGCAACCCTGACACATGTTACATGGAAGGCGTTCAGGGAGACTCCACCAAGAGCCACTGGTTCACATGGAGACAATGAGAAATCTTCGCCCCTAAACAAAAATACCTCCATCTGCAAGAAATTTACTCACCGAGACACAGGGTAGGTCACAGCAGGACACACTGCAACACTTGTCTGAGATACAGAGTGAAGGCATCACCAGGAAAGCCTCCCAAAAGCCACAGCATGGGTTGTCCTTTCATGTGCGAAGGCTGCAGCTCAGACCAGGGAAGACGTAACACACTTGTCAAGTGCAACTCCTGCCATGTGCACATTTTTCCTGTAGGAAGGAATTGGCTCTCACAGCATCCAGAGAGGGGCTGCAAAATAACAATGAATACAGCCTGATGGAAGGAAGTGGGAAATATCACAGTCTACACCTTTCAGTTCTGATCATCCCCAATAGTTACTAAGTTTAAATTTGTCGACCTTTGGAAGAAAAAAGGTTATTTAAAATAAAAGGCATTACTAGATATCTGTATAGGGCTGGTTGTTTTCTTGCTGTTGCTACAACCAGAACAATTAGACATTGGAATAATCTCCCAAAGGAAGTGGTGGATTCCTCTAGATTGGACAGTATTAAGACTCAGCTTGACAGGGTGCTGGGCTACCTCTTTTTTTTTTTTTTTTTTTTTTTAATATCTATTTATTTATTTATTTATTTACCTTGAACGGTTGTACTAGATGATCCTTGAGGTCCCTTCCAACCTGGTATTCTATGATTCTGTGATTCTATGATCAAGTTATTTTCTCCCTAAGCGAGAGAGACATGTCTGCTGGCCTTGCAGACAGCACATCTGATCCCCTGGATTAGCAGGTCTTTCTGTGCCTACTTGACATGACGCTGGTGTCCCATAGGAGCTCCCAGATCACAGTACTCATTATGGAGAACACTGCACTTTAGTGCTCAACTTGGACGATGCTCTGGGAGATAAAATACAAAGTTATCCATAAACCATCAAATGTTTCAGACCTTTCAGAATACTATTCACTGATTCCCTCAGAAATTTATTAGCTCTACCAATATTTTCTTTCTTAGTTTTGTAAAGTAAGCTTCAAGTCAGCTAGTACTGACTATGCAGAGCCTTGAAACCACATGTTTATTTTCCTAAGTTATAAAAAGTTTATAAGGGTAGCTGGTATCCTTATGGGTCACTGTACAGTGATTTGCTACTGCATTCCATACTGATACAGAAGAGCTCTGTGTTTTATACCAGAGGGAAATCCTTGTGATACTGCTGTCCAGCAGCCAACAGGAGTAGAGACACCTTCAAAAATATAACCCTGATAAAAAATGAATAGCTGAAAAGGCAGAAAACATCCCCTCTGAGAAAAATCGGTTTGAACAGTGTGATGACCCTGGGCATCTCAAGAGCTGTGTACCCTGGTGAACATTAGCAACAATTGTTCTTTTTTAACTAGATCCCCATTTCTACCTGAAAATGCTGCATGTTCACAATATTTTTCAGAAGTCCTATGCAATGGCTACCATTGCTTTTTGCAGCTAACATCTAGCCTCAGGCTTTCAGTTTTCATAACTTCATGTTGCTTCATTGACATGAAAAGGCTTTGGTCAATTTACACCAGAGAATGGAGAGACTGTTACTCATTTATCTCTTAAAACAGT
This sequence comes from Ceryle rudis, assembly GCA_033439905.1. Taxonomy (NCBI): domain Eukaryota; kingdom Metazoa; phylum Chordata; class Aves; order Coraciiformes; family Cerylidae; genus Ceryle; species Ceryle rudis. The sequence goes on from JAAGNO010014610.1 coordinate 177,896, forward strand.
GAGTACACAGCTGCACAACCTGAAGAATTAGGTCAGTATGTTGCTATGACTGTCCTGGAAGGAGAAATTCAGAGCAAACAAGGTAGATTTCAGAAGAGAGCCTGGAATGTGTGAAGAGTTAGAGAAACTGACAGAGATGCAACAGCAAAAATAAGTAATTTTGTAAATCCCTAAACCACAATGGTTGGATTAAGGCCCTCATCATACAATTCTTGGGCATGTGAACAATCCCTTTTTCACTTGAGTTCAGTTCATTAGCTTCTTTCAGCTACATAAATAGTCATACTCTCAATGGGACTACTCACATCAATAAAGTTCCTTAAACTAGCAGGGATTGCAACCCAATTTTAGTGGAATAAACCCAACCCCTGACTTTGATTGCATCCCTCACTTTTCTAAAAAAATTAGTTTCCAGCTAGAATGAGCCCACAATCCCTGTGGAGCCTTCTTTCGCCACTTCCAAGCACAATCCCAGTTACTTGTCAAATACAAAGGCAAACAGGACTCTTCCAGTCTCCCCGACACCTCCCTTGGTAAAAACACTGCTGGGCCTTGAGCAGGCCAATTTGGATGTCTTTTGGAACTCCTGGGCATTGCTCTGCTCTGATTGATAGATCCCTGATGGGGTTATCGTGCTCACATCAAATCCCAACATGCCTCAGGACAGCCAGCAACCCTCTGAAAGCAAAATACCGCTCGGTGTAATACCACAAGTAATGACAGGAGTATCTAAGCAATAATTACTCTGCTTTATTACTCAGTTGTAAATTGTTTTCTGATTAGGCTTTTAGCCAATGGTATTTGACACCGTTGCACAGTGTTTACTGTGATTAATGCACTTTGAGTTAATACAAATGTCATGGAAAATTGCCCCTTTACCTCTCAGTTCCTATCATAATTCTGATGGGGTTCTAATTTTAAGGTCTGCTGGAAGAGAGACAGGATGGGCAGTGCTGGAGTGAGAAGAGCATTGCACTGCTAGAAGAACACCAGTGATAGCAGCAAAACAGACAATTTTTGCCCCCAGCTGGCAGCAACCACAACTGGAATTCCTAAGTACAATGGACAGATATTGAGTTAGATGTTTCCTGCATATTTTGCAAGCAGGTTTTTATTTAGTTCCATTTTGCACAAAGCATGAGAGGAATTTCTCTTTTGCCTCCAACTTTCCCTTTTCATCTGAGAATACACATTAAAAGCTGAACACAGCAACAAGCAGAATCAAACCCAATAAATCTCCTTAAAAACAGAATAGCATTGGGGATCAAATAGGATTTTTCCAGCAACACATTTCTTATAATCTGATGCAGCTTTGAACTAGATAAGGCAGTTTAGGCTGTGGGTGAGGCAGAGGACCACATCCTGAAAGCAACCAAGCAACCTACTGAGACTTACAAACATTTTTACTGAAAGTACACAACATCTGGTTTAAAGCCATCCTTAAATTTATCAATCTTTCACTGTAAATTCAGCCATTTTTGTCCCAGAGAAACAGAAAGATGGATTTTAGAGTTCTTTCTCTTTTTTATTTACAAAAATGAACACATGTAGAAATAAATATAAACCCTCTATAAGAGATAAACCAGTTTGTCCTGATTTTCTTGACACGGCTGTTGTGAGTAGACTCAGGTCTCATGTGGTTCATCCCTTCACAGCCTACAGCCTACAGCCTACTACAGGGAGAAGAAAAGTGCAAGCAACACTTTTCTCCATGAGGAGAAGACAAAAAAAACTTGAGTTCAAAACAAACCAGCCCCAGCCTGTCTAAATTTTGTTTTTTGCACTAAACACCTTCTGCTTTTCTATTATGTACCTGAAATTTTTCTTGACCCAGAGTGGATAAAAGTTTAGTTTGTAAAATCTCATCTCAAAGGGTTACGTGGAGAAAATTGCAGAGAGAAAGGTTAAGGTAAATTGGTCTGGGAAGGATTAGATCAGAGGACACAAATATTTTAGCCTGATGCTTCAATTACTGGCTTCTTATGTCAGTATTTATCATCTTATCCAAGAATATACAATAAAATCAGGATATCTAAACTCAGTCATTTCCTCTCAGGAGTGTGGTCTTGAAAACTCTGCTGACGTGCATTTCTTCCACAAATATCCACCAGATAGGACACATATGAGGTAAAGACTTCATAGTGGGAGGCATGAACTCTTCATTTAGTGTCCTCTTTCCCCCTCAAGGTGGAAAAAAAAAGTGGGAAGACAATGAGGAAGAAGACAAAGCAAGATCAACTCCTTCCCTGCCATTGTGTTCAAGGACTATAAGGTATCTTCAGAGAGATCTACCCAGACTGTTACAGAGAAGAAACACACAAAGCTATTTCTGTTCCAGTATTATCATGCACAAAACAGTAAATAAACTCTCACTCCTACAAAGAGAGACAGATGGAGAGACTTCGTCTCTAAGTGCAGTTGTGTTGCAGCAAGTACAGGTTGCTGCAAATAATAGCAGGGTTTTCAAAGTGCAGGAAAATAAGACTTTGTAAAGTAGACTAGGCAATGGATTTGGGGTTTTTTCTGTTGTTTTTTAAGTACGGTGGCAGGAACATATTAAAAATATTTTCATGGAACAAAAGGACAAGGACACCTGGAATACTGAGAACCATGACTCAGTGATTCCCTCAGTAAGACAGCCATTCAGCATTGGAGTGTTCATTTCAATGAAAATTTTATCCAGAGCTAGGAGTCACAGAAACCGTCTGCAGGGTAAGAAAATTCTAGTACATCCAAACCAACTTGCTCTCCAAGATCCTGTGTATGTACAGGCTTGTTGTACATGAGTACATGAATGTTAAGATTGTGTTTTCTGGGAGAAGGGAGAAACCTTTTACATTGTAATATAAATGTAATGAAATGTAATATAATATATATAAATGTGAAACCAGTCTCTGCTGCAACTTTCTTGCACAGAATAGCATCTTACCATTCATACACATATGCAGTATATATTCACATACATAAGCACACTGTTTTATTTAACTTAAAGCATAAACATGTGCTTAAGAGAGACAAGTCTGACAGCCCAGAGACCTAATCTTTCCATTAGCATCCTTCCATCTCTATTACCTTGTCTCACTGGATTTCCTTCTATGTCCCAGGGAGAACGGCTTTTGCAGCAGAACAAGCAGAACAACAGCAAGATTTACATAAAGACCATGCTTGATGTTTCAAGATGCAGCCATGCCGTCGGCCAAGGGACGGTTTTCTCATACAGGAGGAATCTCAGCTGTAATCATCTGCCTTTTCATAGCAGCTTGCTAGGAGTCTTTTACTTCCTTTACTTGCAATTTGTCCAGCTCAGAGATTTACATGAAAGGGCTGAATTAAATATTGAACTTAATGTGAAAGTGTGTTGCATGGTCTGGCATATATCTGGAGTGCAACAATTTTGCTCATGGCAAAAGGATGTCATCCTTTTCCCTAGCCAAAATGTTATCTATCAGAAGACTATTTAAGTGGTTTACCACTATGATGCCTTGTTCTTCACCTCATATTTACTTCAAATGCCTTCAGGACAATTAATATAAAAGGTACTTTAAGCATTTTGGGAAGCACTATGCTAACTAATACAGAAGTCACATTAGTGGATTCTGCTCCACTGACTTACGTTGTCAGGACTGAAAACTGAACTGTGTTGTCAGGGCTGAAATTAGATCTTCAGCCTTGACTATTAGGAGTTAACAGACTGCTTACAAGGAACAGAATAGAGTGCCAGTAGCTGTAGATTAGTAATCAAGTAATGCAGGAATACATCGAGAGTTGGAAGTAAGACATGAGTCATCTTGAATGATTAGTAGTGCAAATAATAAAAACACTTCTCTTTAGCCACGTGGATCAAAAGAGAACAGTGACAGATGAAGTAGAGCCAATATGAGGTACACACAGGCCTGAGAATGACTGAAGAGGTTAGGATTTTGTTTTTGTTTTCAGTGATGATGATGAAGAACATTCCTGGACCACAGCAGCAGCAGCCTGGGCAAAAGCCCATCCATTGTGGCTAAAATCAAAGTCTTATCTGGGCTTTGCACCTTGCAGCTTGGCAAAAAGTTGGAGAGTTTAGCAAGTTTGGGAGTCTGCAAGTTTTCATACAGACTTCCAGTGCATTTTCATCCTTGACACAAAGGTCAGTCTGTTTGCCAGATGTCAAGCCCTTCCTGCAAAGTACAGGGGGTAAAAGAGCAGTTCACATAAAGGTTGTCAGAATTTGTATGCATTTTTCTGATTTTGGCTGACATTTTCTAAAATTATTCAGCCTGAGGCAGACACTCAGCATGAAGAATTTAGATCCAAATGGTTAAAGCTTGGCAAAGCTCTGAGCAACTGAAAACAGAGTCTTGTAATGGGAAGTGTCAGACAACCTCAATAATAGGCAACCAGCCCCGTCTGTAGTATGCATTGTAACACACTGATGATTGATGATATCAGACTTGAAATTTCACAGTTAAGTAGCTGCAGCACTGTTAATCCTCCCTTGTGAAGAAGATCAGTATTATAGTCCATCTGGTCTGCATGTACTACGTAAGATTATGCTCCGCAAGAAACATAAGATTGTGCCCATTGCAACAAAATGAATTAAGAATGGAATTCACCTAGCTTTTTAAAGTAAGGGGTAAAATTTGAACATAGGTGATTGAGCTGACATTGCATACTTTGGTTCGATGACAAGTACAGGGTGTGGCAGCCTCTACATATGTAAAAGTTATTGAGTTTTGGATTTTTATTTTTCATTAAATGAATATTTGCTACAATTTACTACTTAACTGTTTGGGTTCAGCTCCCATCTGAACATTCCTATGACTGTACTTCACAGGCCTAAATAGTCTAGGAGAAAACATTTCAGGATTGAATGGAAGAGCATCAAGAGGAACAGACTATTAAGTGTGCTCACCTGGATATTTGTACTGGAAGTGGCTGCAGTAACGTTTCAGTGAAGTGAGCAGGAATAGCACCACATGACTGGATTGACCAACAAGTCTCCAATTTTTTTATTCATGAATAAGCCAGAGGGAAAAAAAATCATAATGATATTTGTCCAAGCAAGTACTATGTAGGAAACTGAACTTAGCTCAGAGCTATTCCCTCATCAGGAAAAATGGCTACATTTGAATAAATTATTTGTGGTGAATTATTCCATTAGCTGTACTCATCATAATTCCATCCTGATTTTAATGTATCATACATAGGAAATTTCTCCTTTCCATATTGTGTCCTCACTTAATTTGCTGCGGCTGGAAACAACAATTAAACATTGCCTTTAACGAGCCTGATTATCTGACAAATACATATCTTAGCAAATGTTTGCTACAGAGATGCCATATACAAAAGCAAATCTCAGTGAACTTGAATAATGAAAAAATATTTTCAAATATATTCATGCATTGATCTGTAGACAAACCCAGAAATGCTAGGAGTAGCACTACACTGAGCAAGGCTCATCATTGTTTAAAGGGATTTGATTTGTTATTTTGTGGAATATAAGGCCTTCTTAACTTAGTATCTGTCTGCAGCAGTTTTATTTCTGAGTTCTCTAGAGAAAGTGTGTGTGAAAGTTTAGACACCAATGTCTTTGTCTTGTGCTGACACAAGCAATGTTGAGAGAGTGCATGAGCTTTTCTACAGCTTATGGCTACGTGACTGTGTGCAACTGGAACCAAGCCCTCAAGTGCTACAAAGATCAGAGCAGGAACGTGAGGAGAAACAGAGACATGGATAGAGAAAAAAGAAACTCACATGAAACTCTCCATCTCTGGAGAGGATGGTTGTATTCTTTTATCCTAGTCAATGAAACATCAAAGTGGGTAAAACTAGGATCAATCAGAAAAAGACACAAGTGCCTCTACAGCACCACCGCCCACCATGGGACTCTGAACGCGCAAGCTGCTGAGAGGTGAGGCATGGAGCAACTCACCCAACTGTGCAGGTTCAGTTTGTGGGCACTCACGCAAATCACTCCTTTTGCTTTGGTCTGTGTGGGCTTATCCCCTTCTGAGTTTTGGTTTCCTACAAACTCCATAACTCAAAGCAAAGCCAGCCAAAGCCAATGTGTTTTGCCTGGTTTCAGGTTGAAATCACCCCGTTTCACACAGGGCTCATCTGTAACCATAAATTGACCCAGGTGCACTCAAATTCTGGCCTACATCCATTTTTTAAAAATTAAGATTTTTTCATCACAGCAGACCCAAATGTCTGGGATTGCTACAGCCTCCTCCTCAAACCAGATCAAAATAGGTCCAGCACAAAGGGAATAATCAGAAACAGCATGTCCATCATTACCTTGGCACTAAACACAGCCAGCATAGCCTGCCAGAGAGAACAGTACAACAGGGTTACCCTATACACACAGTTGGATGCAGTTGCAGTTTGGGATAATTCTACCCTATGTTACAGGGTAGAACTAGCCCCAGTTCCTTCTGCACAAATCTGGATGTCTAGAAGGGAGGAATCAATCCGGTGACACCTTTCATTAATGCCAAAGGTTTACTCTCCCCTACCAATCTTCATTCCTCATGTTCTTAATGCTTCTGATGACTATGATGATAACGCCCTTGGATGAAAAATCTTGTAAATGATAAAAAGCTTGCAGATACTTCTATTTGATAACATACTGAATTCACAACCTCCTTCATTGGCTTTGTGAAACAAATCTTACAACTAGGAGATGGGGAGGGATGGAGAAGAAAAGTCTGAAATGCCAGATTTTCTACTGTGGGTGCCCAGGTAGACTCCTGAATCAATCTTTACACATGCAAAAGAGCAACATGTTTATCCAACATGCTCAATTCCCACTGGTCTTAGAGGGAGTGTGGGATGCTCTGCGCTATAAAAAGTCAGGTGTCCTTCCTTGGGATGGATTTAGTCCCATGTGACTTTATAGATCTATGTACCAACTGCAGAATTATATTTCAGTCATTATGGGTTCCCTCTTGTAGTCAATAGCAGTTCAACTAAGCTATTTCAGTTATTTGACATTATGTGGGATGGATTACACCCTTAAAAAGGTCTATTTGCTCTGAGTATGAAGAGATTCTAGACATCCAGGTTACACACAGACACTCATCATCTGTCAGATGCATCCCATCATAGTAAGTTTAAATAGGGCTTGAAGGACATCATTCACCTGATCAAGTGCAGACAGCTGCAATGTTGACAACTACATTTACTCTCCTTTTGTACTCGGTTCAAAGAAACAGGCGTCTTTAGGGTACAGTTCATCTAATATTAAAGTAGTCAGCTAGAATAGGTCAGATTGATCACTCCCTAAAAGCATCTATTTCTCTCCACTGGCTGGAAGTGGAGTCTGTGACAAGGGGCTGGGCTGTGAATGCTGGGTGGGATGAACCCCAATACTAAAAGTTCAGCTATAGCCTCATTTTGGCTGGAGTAAGAAAACGGACGTAGCCAAAACTTAGGCATTTCATGTGACCAAATCTGAGCAATGTGGGACAACCAAACTTTCCAAGTTTTCTTGGGAAAACACAGTTGCTTGTGAGCTTGCTCAGCACAAACCCCTCTACTTTTACAGTAATATCATCTTACTCAAGGATCAGTACACAACCATTAACTAAAGCTGATAAAATAAACTCCTCCTATAATATGTTAGGTAGGTATGAATGTGTAGCTGTCATAGATGTAATGAGGAATAAACCAATAGTAGCTGAATGTCTACAATATGAATCTGAACAATTAATCCAGCTAGAAGTGATTAAAAATATTAAAACTTCAAACCCTTATGGGATAATAGTATTAGGCAATTCCTTAGCAGAGTGCACATCACCCAAAGTTTATGAAAATATTTTTGGAAAGACTCACAGGAAGTATTACATCATTGAAGACACAATAGCGCAGACACAACCAGTCAGGAAACATGACTCCGTGCCTGTCTCAACCAGCTACCCGTGTCCTGCCTGCCTGAGACCAGCCAATTTATCTCCTGTTCCTCTTCCATTTGACTTACCTGTGTAGGACTGTGAGCAACTCTCCTGTTTATCTAGAGCTGTGCCCTGTGACAGTAAAATATGTGGGATGGCAGATCAAAACGGACTGATGGGCTGTCCACATCTGATAGAAAAAAATCTCAGCACATTATTATTATTATTATAGTTGGTCAAAAGATATACAAGGGACGCACTGAAGGCATTTAATTCGTATACACACAATAGTCAGATGTTGTGGTAGGCAAATTGGTAAAGGAAATGTAAATAATCATATGGCAGCTGGCAAACCCACACTGGTTTCTGCAACCAGACACATTCTCTGCAATGCACTGTTAATTATTTTGCCAAATCATTTTTTTTTCCATCATTTTTTTTTCTGAACTGTAAGTTTTTTCTGTGCTGCTTGAATGTAGGGAGCACTGTGAGAAAGGTAATTGTGTCTCCTTGTTACAATTTCATAGCCTGTGGTGGGGAAGAGTGAGCCACATTTCAGATTTCCAGGTTAGCTTCTCAAATTTAAGAGTTACTTTAGAGAGTGACAGCTCTACTGAAGAGCCACAACCAGCTTGAATGTGACTCTCTCAATGGAAAAATACAACCTTATAATCACAGGCTCAGTTCCTAACTTAGACAACATCTATTATGGCCCATGCTTCATATTCACAGTGCAGGTTTTTTTCTGTCTTATCCATAGTTTAGAGTGGAAAGGAGTTTCTATTAGGGTTAAAAAGCAAACAAATATCTTCAAAGATGTATGATCAAGGAAGCCATGTATTAGAAAACACATGATCTCCCATGTCCTTTTCCAAATTTCCCTATTATTTCCAATTACATACCCTTGAGTATTCAATCTCCCTAAGCCCTTAGGTCTCCAGATGGACTGCAGACTTTTCCATGACAAAGATGTCAGATAAACTCGTGAGTCAGACTCCTGATTCAGACAAGACTGATTATAGTGAAAATCTGGGTTCAACATTTGTTGAGAAGGAAAACAGTAAAAACTAACCCAGACTCCAGTACTAGGCCTTAACATGTCAGAGCCTCATGACCATGGGCTTGGTTTAATCACAAAATAAGTACACTTCAGTAAACAAATGAGAAAATTGTTCCATGTTTTCATCAAGCAAATTGTATAGGTGGAAACAAAAAGTTAGTGACGTTTGAATACCACCTGGTTTTTTTTTCCTCCAACATAGGACTGGCAAAGGACAAGGGCTTGAGCCAAGGCAGAGCTTGTCTTGCCAGTGAGAGGGATATTCTGAATTGTCACTGTTGATAGAGTAATGAGGAAGGTGCAGATGTGCCTTAGTGGCTTGCCCACAAACTGGGAATGATCTAGGATCAAAACTACCATTTTAGCTTACATAGTAGCAATGATTCTTTTAAGCACTGCGGATTGCAAGTTCAAACCCTAAATGCAGTGCAAGTGGGACAGATTAGGCACAAATTTGCACTCATTAGGTCACTTGCTCTCCCTAAATTTATAGCTGCAGCATGAGAGTTTTATATCCCCAATGTACATTTACAGTCTGTTACCGTTAGCATACCATTATTCATCATTACTTTTAACTTCAATTTTGACTCCTCCAAAAAGTTTCATTTTTTAATTAGTTGGGTTTTTTTCTGGTTTGTTTTGGGGTTTTGCTGTTGTTTTAATAAACATTACTGGATAAGCCTACATATGCCATGTCTACATGTGTGGACTTGGCAGAGGAATTGCCTTCACAATTTTAGCTGTGGAGCCCCTGGAGCTTATTACAGGCTAGTGGATGTTATGATAAGTTTGCCATTGGCATTGTGAAAGACATACATGAATGCAATGAAAACATGTAGAGGAAAGAGAGAGGGTTCCACTGGAAGTTAACCAAAGATTTAATATGGAACCTTTTTATTTTGCTCTGTCCAATTGCAGATATTGCCTTCTCAGCTTGGTACCAATGGCTGTTTCAAGGGATAAGATGTGCTTCAGCCTCAGCCCGTGTTACAAAGACAGATTTTTTTTCAGATGCACATTCATGGTACTCAGCTGAAAAAATGAGAAAGGCTTGAAAACAAACCACTTATTTTTTTCTGTTACGGTGTGAAGAATCTCACGACCACCAGATTCAAACTTTATCTTGAAATAATTTTAAACAATGTGTGCTTTTAGTTATTATTTTATAAAGTTTTATAAAGTTTACTACAACTACAAAAATGAGGGAAGGAGAACTGTTGCACAAAGAATGTCTTTCTTTAGCCCACTGTGAAAGCATTGCTATTCCTCACAGCAGTACGAACACACCGATCTGTAGGCAGTAAAAAGGTTTCATTGCAGGGTCATCCAAGAAATACACTGGGTACCAAAATCCACCTATATTTCCTAAGTGACAAAACAAAATTAAATAAAAAGCAGGATGTTGCCTTTCTTTGGTTCGCATCTCTCCCACTGCCAATCCAATTTGGAGCGAAGGAGTTTCTTTTAGTGTCTGGATGAATCAGAAGGTAGGGGACTAAATGATCTGAAGGCATCTTTCTTGTAGACCTTTGAAATAATGATCCTACCTCAAATTTCAGCCCTATTGTTAAGCAAAGATTAAATAAACCCTCATCCTTTCCAAAAGGCCAGCTCTGGACCTCGGCATTACTTACATCTGAGCTGGATGGGTGAAGAATCATAAGGTTAGAGCTGAAACTAATTTTATGCTTGATCAGAGGAAATTCCCTTAATGGTGTCCACCAATCTTAAACCTAAACCCACAATAAAACTTATATACACAAGTATGTCATCTTTCAGTGAACAGCATTCTCTCTCAATCCTTCCTCCTATTTGGAATATTTCCTTTTCATCATTTTCATTTCCTTTCAAACCAAGTCTGACACTTATTGCTCTAACATTACTGGTTTTGGCCTGCTCTCCTTCTGTAATGTCTAGCCCCATTATAAGAAGGGCTGAAACCCTTGTTAGTGGATGCAGGTAATAAGGCTGCCCAGAAGATCTTGTGTGCTTTCCTCTTCCCCTGCAGATCCTATGGCCAAGAAGAGTTGGCGCTAAAGATGATGCTTCAAGCTTTCAAGATTCTGCTGCAATGCATGGAGAAGCAGTACTAAGGACTCAATTCTACAGAGCATTGGACCCCGTGCCCTTTCCGTACCCCATTAGAGAGCAGTTTGTCTTGTCAAGAATGGTGATAGGATAAATTCTTGAGAGGTTACATCTCTGCTGAAAACACATGTAAAACCTGCACACTGATAACATGGGCCAGCAGACTTCTGAAATTATTTTTTTATCATCTCTATACACTGACCATTCAGCCACTTCCAAGGCAAAAATTTAGCCCTGTACTTCACTTGTTCTTGTCGTTTATTTAACACGCGACTCCTGCATCTCCCATCTTCTGGATAGCATCGTCACTGTTGCTGAGCTCAGACAACGCTGACCATATTTAAAGAATTATTGGTCTTTCTCATTAGGATCCTATAGGATTTGGTTTTCCACAACTACAGCCTCTCCATAGCCACATTAAAAATAGGCTCGGTAATACTTTTCACATTTGTAGGCTGTCACAAACGGTTAGCAGGGAAAAAGTCATTCAAACACACATGACTTTATAATTAAGGTACCTAACTCTTATAAAATCCATTTTTCACAGAAGCAGTGACTTTTAATAAAGTGCAATGGAGCTGTGGGGGATTCTGTGGTTTTTGTGTGCAGGCCTTGTGCGAACATTTCGACCCTCAGCCCTGACCACAGAGACCACAGTCATCAGGAGGAATATTTATTTCCACTCCAGCACTTGTCTGGTCTGGTGGACAAGCCCCTGAGCACAGAGGCATGAGGCTGAGGGCATGGTGCCTTGCAGGAAGCTAACAGTAGTCATTTTGCTTTGCTGGGCCTCAGTTTCTCCATCTATAAAATCAGGATGATGATTTCTTCTTCTTTCGAAAGCTGCCTTGAGAACTAGGAAAGAATGGAGTAAGATGTTATTTTTTCAGATGGGGTCACTGAGGCATGCAGAGGTGGTGGTAAACACTGATGAAGTTGGAAAGAGAGCTGGAAATGAAGTCCAGGAGTAATAAATCCCATTCTTCTGTATACTCCTAAGGATGAAGCTTCTTTTATTTCATGGCCTTGTGATGAGTAGGATGCAGGAACTTAAAACCTGAAAATTAAATTGATGAAGCAATTTTATCCAGACCAGTAGGAGGTTCACACACGAGAGCACTCTGGCTCTCTCCATGCATGTAGTAACAACATGCTCAAAGTCACAAAACCCAGATAAAATTAAAAGAGCTATTAGATGATCACTAGAAATGAATTTCACATCACGATAAAGGATATTAATTTCAGTTCACCTGCTGAGCAAAGTCAGGGGAAAATATCTGATTATCAGTGTGATGACAATGGGTCATCCTCACTGTAAATCAGAAGACGAGATGTTGCAACCTCTGCCTGCCAGGACTCAGCAGCCTGCCATGGGGACACTGGTATCAGTGTGAGGAACACTACCTGGTGAGAGCACAGGATTTTAGAAAGATGCAGTCCAGCTTTTGCCTGTCTGGCTGCAGGTCAGGGTGCCCCTCACTGGGACTCTAGCACCTCAATCCTTCTGTCGCCCTGTTCACCAACAGTTGAATAATCTCTGCTTTTAACTAATCCTTTGTCTGCTCTCGAGTATGCAAAGTGTGACTTTTGATGGCCATTTGAACTCTTGTTGTGGGATCCCTGTGACAGGTAACAAGCCTTATAGTGAAGGAAAAAGCAATAGATTCATCATTGGCACTTGCAGGCTTCTGACACTGTCTCATATTCGCTTTCTTAATCAGGTGAGAGAAACATGGGTCTAGATAAAACTGCTAGAGAGTGGGTACAAGGCTGTAGATATATGCACACAGAGAGCAGTTATCAATGGCTCATTGTCAAAACAGAAAGTGGTGCTAGAAATCCAGAAAACACAACCTGTGAGGAAAGATTGATCGAGTTACATTTATTAGCCAAAGGATAGAGTCTTGGGATATAACTGCCTTTGACTACAGAAAGGCTGTTACAAAGTGCACTGGTAAAATATATCCTCACTGGTAGGATAAGAAATGCCTTTACATTGCTGCAAAGAAAAACTCAAACCAGATAGAAAAAAAAAAAAAAAAAATGAGGATCAAGAACATCAGTAGATTCAAGACTGTGAAATCTCCATCCTTGGGGGTCTTTAAACACAGACTGGATAACCACTTGCCAGGATAAAACAGGTAGAAGGGACCCAGTTTAAGATAGGAAATGCTGCTACAGCCTTTCTGTGTGCATTTGAATAATGTCCTGAATCTTGACATACCTCTGGCCAGGCTTTGTGCATTGGCATCCCTTGGGTATAGGTTGCTGGTAGCTCAGTGCAACACAAAGAGATAATCAACTCTCCAGATGCTTGAAAATTATGAGCTGATTTAACAGCAGGCAAGACTGGGGCTTTTCTAGGAGATACTGTGGATGTACAATGCTACTGAAAGGGCAGATGGGAAAAAAGTAGAAGTTAAGTCAAGTGCACAAGGCTGGGTCATGTGCAGACCTGAGTCATTTCTCTGTGCTTTCCCCAAGGTCACATCAAACCAGCTCTGGAACAAAGACTTGTATCTATCTAAGCTGTGTGGAAACAAAGCATGAAGAACCAAAAAATCGAGTGGTGTCAGATATTGCAACTCACCATGTGGCTGATGCCAAATTCCTGACCCAGCCCCTCTGCTTTCACCATTTGGCAGATAAGCTGATGTGGATTCCCCAGAAGAATGATTTTGACATTTGCTGGGCTGCCCTAGGAAGGTAAGTTGGGTCCTTGGCTTTGGCTGAGTGTAAATCCCAGAAAAGTTAACAGCATTTGAGAGTGGGAAAGTAAAAGAGTAAAATTCCTCAAAGAAACATGTGGAGGGAAGGCAGCACAAACATGGTTTGCGGGTCCTCAGCAGGGGCATTACATGGGTAATACTGGGGTTTTAGGAGTCATCTGAGACAGACTGAAGTCACTCCACCGCCTTTACACACACAAAATGTATAAGCACGGAAACTTAACCTCTGGCTGCTCAGTCTAACATGCAACCAGGACTCCTGAATCATGCTCTGCCAGAGCCCAGTTAGGAGGAATATGAACCCGCATGGCTCATCCCAGCTGCACTCAGGGTTGGTGCTTGCAGGAATATGTGCTGCTTTGTGATAAGCCTCATGGGAACACTGTGGGCTCTCATCTAGCTCTCTAGAGTTGTGCAGTCCACTAAATAGTGATATCACTACAAACACAACCCTATCACTGGGTTCATACATCACATGATAGGTACAATTCACTGTAAATTAAAAATGCAATGTAAAATAGATTTAAATATACAATACGAACAAACCCATAATTTCTCTGGTCTCTGCTTCAGTGAGTACATGGTAGTAGCAGACATCTTTGGGGAAGGTGCTTTGCAGGGATTAACAGCTAGGTGGGGGTTAATAGGCCACAGCTGCTCTATGATCCCCAACTCCACCTCAAATTAATGATCTTCTGAGGACATATCCTTAAATTAGAGGAAATGACAGGTTTAAATTGGCATGCGCCACACACAGCGCAGAGGCAAGCCCAACAGTTAGTATAATTTTTAATATGGCCATAGGAAACACCTTTTTATACTAATAGAATAAATCATGTTCTCAACACCTGGAGTTTACACTAGCCAATCTGTAATAACGTATTAATGCATAGCAGTTGCACATCCTGTCACAGAGCAGCAATAAAATGGTGAAGGACCCAAGGGTAAGGGTATTAGCCCCAGCTAGAAAGACTCACCGATGGTTGTAGATCACCACACTCCAACAGTGCAGCTGATTACCTTCAGTATCACACAACCAGGCCATTAACTTATTTTCCTTCCTAGATGCCCATGAGCTTTTCCTTATTTTCTCCTATCCTGATCATAGAATCGTAGAATCGTGGAATCACAGAATGGTAGGAGTTGGAAAGGACCTCTGGAGATCATCAAGTCCAACCCCCCCTGCCAGAGCAGGATCACTCAGGGCAGGACACACAGGAACAGATCCAGGCGGGGCTTGAAAGTCTCTAGAGAAGGAGACTCCACAACCTCTCTGGGCAGCCTGTTCCAGTGCTCTATCACCCTCACAGGAAAGAAATTCTTCCTCGTGTTGAGATGGAAATTCCTGTGTTTCACAGGTATCACAGGATGTAAGGGGTTGGAAAGGACCTTGGAGATCTTCGAGTCCAACCCCCCTGCCAGAGCAGGACCATATAATCCAGCACAGGTCACACAGGAACGCGCCCAGGCGGGTTTTGAGAATCTCCAGAGAAGGAGACTCCACAACCTCTCTGGGGAGCCCATTCACCTTGCTACCATCACCTCTCATCCTATCACAGGGCACAGCTGAAAAGAGACTGTACCCTTCTACTTGACACCCACCCTTCAGATATTTGTAAACATTATCAAGATCCCCAGGTAGATTCAATATCAGGAAAAGGTCCCTATTTACAAACTTCCTTTAAGAGTGTGCTCTAATTGCACCAACTATCAAGCCAGCTTCATGTCAGTTGGGTGACATATGCTGCATGTGGTCCTTGCAAACGCATTTGCAGTATAAGGGTGCTTCTGAATGCAGTTCAAGAATTAAGTGTTTACTAATATTTTACAGAGAAAAATGGATTTATTTCTTGCTTTCAGAGGTAGTCTTCCAAGCTGCCAATGGCTTCAGACAGACCTCAGTAACTTGGTTATGTGCAGGTCCAAGCAGTGCTCTGAAAGCAGCACCTTCCTTTCTTAAACAAAAACCCAAAATTCTGATTTCATCCATGAAACTGGTGCTTTCATTACGAGGTTGTTGTAGATTTACAAATATCAATCAACAAAACTCAAATATTACCCTAAGTGTGGTACCTTTATTGTTCATCAAAACCCCACAGATTTGGAGAGATTAAATCAGAGCCTGTTTTGATAACTATGGAGGTTTTACATCAGATCACACTTTATTTTTTTTTCTTTCTGTTGTGTAGAATATAAGAACCGTGTTGAAATGACAGAGGGAACTCTGAACCAGTAACTACCTTTTATCAGGACTAAAATATTGAAGCACTAAAATATTGAGAGCCTCCAAATCAGAAGAAACAAACAACGCACTTGATGAAGCAGCTGCTCGGCTGCATTATCTCCCTCTAAGCAAGAAGAAGAAAACAGGTTTTACAAAGCAGTGGTGGTCAGTTTTTCAGTCACAGAGCTATTATAGCGTCCATAGCATCATCTTTCCATTTGAACTGGGGGGGTCTATGGGCTTCTCAGTATCATTATTATCTTTACTATTTAAAAAAGACTTGGTCCACAAGTTCATTCCCGTGATAGAGCTATAGTGAACTGAGCCACTGAGAGGTCTGGATGGAAGCCCAGGTCTCCAGAAAGCCATTTCAGTGCCTTCACCTTCAGCGTGTGTTGGTAACAGGGGTAAAAAGAGGCATCTGCTTTCCTTAAAAGAGAAATAAATGAATCAGTAGATGTGTCAAATCTGACATGATGCAAAATCAATATAATACCAAATGGAGCAGCAGGTGGCTAGGAAAAGCAGCAAACTCCTTATTTCTAGACTGGGAGTGATATCACCAATGACGCCTTTGACAAGGATGTAAACAGGAAAAGCTGAGTTGGCTGAAAGTCTGTAAGAAACAGGGAGGAAAAAGTCCATGTTTACCACATGGAAAAGAACAGACAAAGGCAGCACAGAACTGAATGTTATTTTCAACATTCCCAAAAGAGGATGAGACAGGAGAAAGGGTAAAGACACAACAACACTCAAAAAAGGCTTTAAACAAGTACTTACTCATGTTTCTTTCTGAATGGATTTAGACTCTGTTTCCCTTTCTCTGCACAATGCAAGGAGAAAAAGATTCACTGGCTCATGGGCACTGCTGTAGTTGTAAACTTTGACGTGTTTTGTCTTTTTTCTTATCCCCATATGAAAACCACCTGAAAGTGGTCTGATGCATCTCTGAAGATAAACTTCCAAAGACTTACATGTATGTTTACTGTCTCCATAACTTGACAGCTTGTCACCTCCTGAAACAAATTGTGATTACTCTCTTCATAGTTATATAGAGAGTCACTGCATTTGGATGAAACATTCACTCAGGAACGGACAGAAAGAAGATTTATTTGTTACCTAGAACCCAGTTCTGCCATCGAGACAAATGTGAAGTCATTGATAATATGATGGTCAGTGGAGGATGGGCAGCAGGGTCCTGCATGGAATCCATGAAAAACCATCAATATTAAAAAAAAAATTAGACAATATTATGCTTCTGAGCGGAACCTGTGCCTCTTATTCTTATAACCCTAGCTACTTGACCAGAGATTTCACATATTGCTTTATTTGCTGGCTGTCAAATCAAACCTGGGACTGCAAGATAGACTTGGTTGCCACAGCTCGCACCGCAGAACTGGTACTCTGTACACATGACAAGGAGCCAGCTGCCTTCTCCCAAATAGAAAGCATTAAAAGGTGTAAACTCTGTCTGGATTTCATGGTTCCTAGTTGTCAATGAATTCTTTCTACCAAGAAAGCATCAATATACCGACCTGGGTGAGCAGAAAACCTAGACTTTGAGCTACAAAAGGGTATAAACCTTCAAGTAAATTCCAACCAACTTCAAGTAAACTCAGAAGCTCTGAAACTGAAGGCTACCAGTTGTTGATCTGGGAAACACTCCATTGGGGTTCAATGCTCTTCCCACCTTCGTCTCAAGAGCTATCATTTAATTCCGTGGAAAGAAGGCTTGACCTATAATATGACCACCTCTTTTTAAAGAAAAAAAGGATACTTTCTTTTCTGATGTAATTTTTTATCACTAAATGAGTCAAAACATACAGGGTGATTTTAACTTTTTTCCCCTATATATTGCATGAAAATTGAGAGACTATCTTTGATTTTCCCAGTAAAGGTGAATAGTAATGTTTTTAGTATCCATACATTTTTGGGTGTCAGTTGCTAGTAAAAAGTTGGATAGGAAAAAATGGGGGAAATAGCCTATCCATATGAAAACAATAATCATGTAATATTTATTATCTGGGATTGAAATGTTTCAAATTTTCAAAGCAATAAAACATCAGGAAAAGCTGGACTTCCTGATGTACAAATGCCATAAATTTCTTCCTTCAGAGGGGGAGGGAGGGATAGGGAAGAAGGGAGAAAGGAAAGGAAAGGAAAGGAAAGGAAAGGAAAGGAAAGGAAAGGAAAGGAAAGGAAAGGAAAGGAAAG
>JAAGNO010014610.1:196184-234534 GCA_033439905.1 Ceryle rudis
AGGAAAGGAAAGGAAAGGAAAGGAAAGGAAAGGAAAGGAAAGGAAAGGAAAGGAAAGGAAAGGAAAGGAAAGGAGAGCAACACCCTTAAATCCAAGTTAAAGCAGTAAAGAGCCCCCAGAGGGCACAATCCACTTACCTTTGGGAGTCTGAAGGAAGGAAATGGCAGCCAAAAGCACAACTCATGTATTATAAAACATAAAGAAATTTCAGAGACAACTGAAGGGAGCAATGAGGTACCACTTCAGTGTCCAGCTCTGACAACTCCCTTCAACATTAAACTGCTATTAAAATACCTGCCATTGCCCTTGGTGCATAAACTGGGCACTTATTCTCAGACCTTTGAGATCTCTTCCTCTCAAAAAATATTCTATTTGACTTAAAACAAAAACAAACCAACAGCATAAAATACCCCACACCTGTAGATTCGAAAATACCTTTTTCATTCAGGAGGTCAGAAATGATGTTCCTAAAACTTAATGAGGTTTCACAATCTCTTAAAGATCCTCAGTGTGACATTAAAGTTCGATCAAGAGAAAATGAGTAATACAGACAGCCAAGAAACCAAAGTTTACAATCAAATTGCTTCCACAAAGTACAAATTTTTATCTTTCCAAGTATAAACTACTTTCACTGCAGAGAGAGAGAGGTATCAAATAAGGGTCAAGTTTGCTTTTGGATTTGAAAAAGCAGAGCTGTTTTTTGGAATTCAGTCTTCACGAATATATATGTTCATATTTATTTAATATATATGTATATAAATAAATAAATTTTCTATGCTTCTCCTGCTCACCTATGAATAAAGTTTTAATAACAGGCTCTTTAAGTGCTGCATTAATTTGCCCTACCTTCAGGACCACCAAAGAAACCAACTAAGATGCAAAATCCCTTCAGACTATGCACCACAAATACATACCAGAGTGCAAATAAAACAAGCCTCAACAAAATAAAAATGAATCCAGCATCATCTACAAACCCAACTTCAACACCGTAAAAAACACATATAAAAACTAGTCATGGCAAAAACGGGGAAGGTTTGGACTTTGGCCAAAAATTCAAGTTTGGCTGCTTATACCAAATTTTATCTTCACTATCATAACATTGGGAAGACCGTAACCTGCAAGCATGGCCACACCTCCTGTCACAGTCCATAGCCAAGCCTTTCCTTCTTCTCATTTACTTTGACACCAGCATACATTTGATCCCAAGGCAACATTAATTTCCTACATAAGCCCCATTCACAGACAGAAGGATATAGTCCTCTGTTTCATAGACGCCTGTCTGAAGAGATTTAACAGGGTTTTGAGTGTAGAGACTATTTAAACTCTAGAGTCCTGGTGGAATAATCCTCATACCGCTCCTGTTAACCCATGTGTGGATGGAGATTTGGACATTTCTTGGATGATTTTATATCAGGGACAATATTCATACATTCTCTCCCTTCTAGACACATCAGCAGAGCAATGTGGGCTATCTTAGATGGTTACACCTATTTCAGTACCATGAACAAAAGTAACAGACTGAAGAATATGCTCCAAAATACATTTGCCCTTAAAATGTGAAAGGTTCTTAACCCACTAGTCAAAAACAACAGCTGCAGGAAGAGAGAGAGCTGTTTACCGTGGTACTGGCTCTGAAACCTGACCGCATACAAAAAATAATTATTCTTAACCATTTTATGGCCAAACATATGAGGACAAAGTTCTGACAACCAGCGTGTGGAAGTAATCATGAAGTAACTGTCAAATAGGAGAAAAAAAATTCCCAGATTCTCAAGTGACGTGTAGTGGAGTCCAGTCAGACCAAGGTTATTTTATTTTGTCTTACCTTGGAATATTTAGTGTTGTGGTTCTTCACCTTCCCATGGAAGAATCTGTCATGTTTTTCCTCTTGGGCTTGTGTCTAATTTGCACAGCGAGGAGACAAGTGGGATGCATATGAGTTTGAGGGAGACCTCAGGGTTGACCTCAACTGTTTATTGTACAAGTTCAAGTCCTACAGAAGACATGTATTAATTTTTGCCACCCTTCTAGAGAAGATAAGAACAGCACCTTCCATGGAGAAAATTATTTTCAAAGACACCCTTTCCCAGGTGCTAAAACAGACCCCTTAATAATTGCTTCAATTTATTTGTGTTCTGTCTACACTAAAGTTTGCTTAACAGTGAAAATGTAGGACTAGCCAAATGCTGCTAACATTCCAGAACAGAGGAATATAAATTCTATTAATACTAAAGTAAATGGCAAGGTGACATGGAGAAGACTAGACAGACCACATCTAATTTCCTGAAATCATTTACTTGAAGCTACAACAGAACTTGTGCGTGCACAGCAGATTTTGGCACTGATGATCAGATACACAGCAATCTGAACAAGGGAGCTCAGGGAGAGAAGCTCAGCTGGAGCTCTGCTCCTATAAAGCCTTCTTTCTCCCTCGGCTTGACACACAGTTGCTGCACTTTCATTTGCAGATCTGAAGAAATCATGTCAGGACAAGAAATGCAATAGTTTTTTGGGTTTTGTTGTTGGGTTGGGTTTTTTTTAATTATTATTATTATTTTGCAGATTAATTAAATACTTATGGAAATGAGAACTAAACAGAACTGGTCTGAGCCAACTTGCTTTATTGACTCTTGACTATCTGAATCCCGCTATGGCTTCAGGTGTCTTATACATTCTCTTCTTCCAAGTCTAGTTATAGACTAAAGATCAGCCATCACACACTTCAGCTGCACTTTATTAGATGCAGACCCAGTTCATTTAGTAAAAAAGTTAACATTTTACTTTATCTCTGTGAAGACCCATGGCAGCTGTTGCCCCATTTAAAAGAGGGCGTTTACATTTCTTAATTGTGTTTCTCCTATTATTTCTTGCAGCCCTGATGCACTAAGTAAAGGCAGGTTAGGAGGAAACTGAGGTAAGAACACTCTGGTACTGCCAAAGTAGGAATTTTTATTGAGTATGTCCCTCTTGGTAATTCCTGATGAAAAAATCCATCAGAGTGTGGAGGAGGGAAAGTGTCCCACAGACCATGTTTTGGTGGAAACATAACGTTTATGTTTCTGCACAAGGTCATTAAATGGCTGTGGCACATTTCAGATGGAATGTTTTAAAGTGTTGAGTCTTGGACTGGATCCAAATTTAGTGACTGCATTCTTCTTCCCCAAATACCTCTCAGAGATCCAGCTGGATACTGCTTCTGCCACTTTCTCTCCTAACCTGGGGGGCTGGGTTATGTGCTTTCTCATACATCAGTCACTTTGACTGCAGAGGAAAGATGGCTCAGAACTCAGAGCATCAATATGGTTTTGGGAAATACAGCTTTTCTGAACCATCCCAGGTTTCCCAAAACAGAGGCAGTCTAAATGAGCCTTTCTGTGCCTCAGAAGAAACAGAGA
Source organism: Ceryle rudis (assembly GCA_033439905.1). Lineage (NCBI taxonomy): Eukaryota > Metazoa > Chordata > Aves > Coraciiformes > Cerylidae > Ceryle > Ceryle rudis. The sequence continues at coordinate 199,580 of JAAGNO010014610.1, forward strand.
TAACAACACATTATTATTTCAAAGTGGTGCTGCAGGCATAAATACATGGAAGACTGTGAGGCGCTCAGATATAAAAGTAATCAAAGTCATACAAGTACCAAAGATTGACAGATCACATCCACAAAATCAGTAAGAAAATCTGCAAAGCATCTGGATGAAGACTAGTCCAGAAATACACAGATATTGGTATAAGATTCTTGTGCCAATATTTCTGTCTGATAGGAATTAAGATGAATTATCAGTCACATATATAGAAGAGAGCTGTAAGATGTAAAATGAAACTGTATTTTTACAATTTTAGTTCTTGATTTTCCTTATTTATCTTTCCAGCTCTCTTTCACTACTAATCTATCTTGTTTAGGAAAAATAGTATAAAAGTATAGTGGAGCTTGATTACTGAGAATGACTATTAATGTAGTGCCTCAGAGTGCTCTCTAGACTGTTAAAAGGCTTTTAACAGTAAAATATGAAGGTTTCCTTCAAATTTGCAGTCATCTGCCTTCCAAAAGTTTGTTTCAGTTGCCAACATTTCAGTGATTTATCGAAGTCAAAGTAGCTGATTTTTGTCTCCCCACAATAGATGAGAGCTATTTTTACTTATTACTTTGTAAAGGCAATGTCATTATCTTCAGTGGAAAAAAAAAAAACAACCAAAACCAAAAAACACGTTAAGAGCTACATTAAAGATACAGCTTTCAAAATAATTTTTTAAGGCATCTGGCCTTATTTAAACCATCAAATTTACATTCAATTCCTTCAGGGATGGCTCCGTTGCTTTGCGCTGGCTCTGTGCCCTCCGAGTAAAGCCCTGGATTTAATGCATGCCACCACTGCGTTTCCCTAGCTGTGCCGACGCTCAGTGCAGATATATAGTAGAGGTATAAAAAAGCCTAACCTTGGACAAGGTGATTCACTTTGGCAAAGAAAAAAACCAACCTATAACTCTGTATGTTTCAACTAGAGGTTAGGCTTGTGACTAATGTCACTATCTATTTATTCTTAAATTATTAGTAGAAGTGTTTATGTACTATGAAACATTCTGTATGAGCTAGAAGGGAAGCTATAAAACATTTTATGAGATCTACACACGGCTGATGGCAGAACGTTAATATAACACTAAGGTTCATCTAAATGCAAGAAGTTCCAGAAAACACTTTTTTGTTGTTGTTTACCACCCCCACCCCACCAGTTACATCTTCACCTGACAAAGAGAAGTGTACTCTGAAAACCTGGGGCGGGCAAATTCTGCAAGGTCCAGAGTGTCTCCAGAGAAATACAGAGCACTGTCAGCTTCTCCTGATTTCCAGATGAAGGGAAGAGACTTTTAAAGGGCTTTATTTTCTCAGAAAGCCTGAGAAAGGACAGGTCAGGAAATGAAAGCTCAATTAGAAATCTGCATTGTGGCTCCCTCACCTCTGGCAATTTTCACACTGAATTATTATCCCTGGTTTGTGGATGGCTGAACTAAGGAAACAAAGAAACAAAACAAGGTAACATAACCACATAGCAAGGCAGACACTGTGAGAAGATCTCATACTCCTTCAAACGTTATGCAGTCTTATTCCTACTGAAATTGGTTCTCCTTCCCTTCTTCAGCTAACTATAACAACATGTGAAATAATAAACCTGATTCAGTTACTATAAATCCTTGCTAAGAATCAAAACGATTTGCAAGTTGAAATTACAGGAGCACAAAGCTATTCATATGCAGCCATTAACTGAACCTCAAACTGATTTTTATACATACAATAAAGAAAAAAGTTGCGGATAAAATGTGTAATACTAGTTTAAACATACATCTCTGCCTCTGCAGCATGTAAAGTGGTTCTCAGACACACTCTGTAAGCAGCATGAGTCCTACTGGACTCTTTTGTGTTCTAAACGGAGTTAAAGAAAACTATGAAGATGAGGGAAAAAAAAAAAAGTGATTACTTCCCAAAATAAGAATAAACTGGGTTAGTCCAAGATAGGGAGACATAACCTACCTTGTTTTACTCTAAATTCAGCTCACTGACTTGTGTAGAGAAGTGAAAGGTTATTATATGGGTTTACTGGGCAAACCCAGATTTTATAAATAATTGCCTGTCAGACTGTTCAAGATAGACAAACATACAGCAGACCAACAAAAACATGATCTGTCATATTTCTGAGAGAAATGTATGTTGAGTCTTCATTCTCTGGGACTTTAAGTAGACCAGTAAAAAATAAGTGCCAGTATTTTTCCTGCTTATGCATATTTTAAAATGTAAAATCTGGGAGAGATACAGCTACGGAAAGAATTTTGATTCCAGTACCCAGTGCCTGAAACAGTTTCTTCTGTCTATATCCCTGCAGATCGAAACCAAATACAATAAATGCTGGTGTCCTTTTAAAAAGTCTGGATGTTTACAGCAAGCATATAATTTTCCATGATTAAGGACGCCAACAAAAATAACAGTGATGATAAAAAGAAAAGTTTAATCATATATTTCAAGAAGCACAGATGGAACATCAGAAAACTTCACCCCCTTGTTTAATACACTGTGTTGTAGGAATTACTTTTAGTCCTTTACACACAGATTAATTCCAGAAAACAGAAACGTAGGCAGGTAAACGAAAAAAAAGCAATTTATGAATGGCAGCAATATTCGATGCACAAAGTTCACATTTACAATATTGCAAAGAGACATTTTTCTGTTTATTTAAAATAGATATATTTATAAAAAAAAAAAAAAAAAAAAAAAAAGTTTTTGCAAGCAGGTCCAGGAAAGCGGGGCAACAAAATCACTTACAAATGACCACAAGAGCATACAGCGGGAGTGAAAATGAAGACCTCAAATACTAAGCACAAAAGAGGAGGACGGCTGCACTATATAAAAGTAATATTTTGCTGATCTCCACTCGATCCCTTGAGTACTGTGTCTTAATTTGAGGTTTAAGTTACATTTCAAGCCTGAGCTAAGAGCGGCTGAAGCAGACCCTGGGGCCAAGGGGGTACCACAGGGACACAGGCAGTAGATGCCTGTAGAGCCTGATGACGAGCTGAAGCATAAGCCCTGGTCAAGCATCATCGTGGTTAGCTCTATATTTGTACAGTTTTTATGGGAAGAAATGAATGTGTTTGTGAGGCCAGCAAAAGCTGCAGGAGCAGGGGACAGGAAGAAGCATAGAGGGAGGGACTGAGATTTAAAAAATAAATCTGAAAACAAACAACACGAACTAAAATATATTTTTTAAGAAAAGTCAAAAAAAGAGCCCATTTCTTCTTCTTTAACCAAATCCAACAGTAATGCTGCCTTTGTCAACAACAGAGACAACATCTGCTTCCTGCAGCAAATGCTGAGCAAGTACATAATCTTAAGCCTTTGCCTAGAACCACCGAGACAGACACAGTTATTTAAATAATTTAGGATCTATTTTTCTGAATAGGGGCCCAATCCAGTGCCAAATCACTAAAAAAGCTTTCCTTGATTTCAGAAAGTGATGGATCGAGATTTAGGACATGTAAATATTGAGAACTTGGGGCTGACCACTTAGCCTATCCTCGGGTTTGCAAAATGACTAGTGTCTAACTGGTAAAGTATCTGAACTTTCTACTGAGTATCTTTGAATCTGAACTCACTATTACTGTCATCAAAAAGCACCTTACTAGATTAAAAGGTTTAGGGTTAGGTGTTTTGGTTTGGGGTTTTTTTTTCTGAGTGTCTGAACACTTAAAATTTAGTTCTGAGAAATCAGTGGAAAAGAGAGGGAAATAGTGGAAAACAGGTTTTCTTTTTGTAAAAATTGCAATAAAACCCTATATATACTCTATAAACCTATACAACCCAGTCTATCTCTGGCCTCTTTCTGCCCCATCCTGCTTTACAAAAAAAAAAAACAAACGCCAAACCCACATCTCTAGGAGAACATACAGATTTCCAAACACTTAAATAAAAATGACATTGCATTTCAGGAAGAGGCTGACAGCAGCAAGTCCCCTGCAAACTTCAGCATTGTCTGATCTGTATTCTTGTCCACCTACACGCTATCCCAAACATCCTGCCATTAATTAGCTAAATGTTCCAGTAGTAAACAAGAATAACGATTGAGGGGGCTGGAAAAAGAGACAGAGTCAGCCAGCAGATAGTCACAACAAACCAGCCCACTCACTGGTACATGGAGACATTGAAGCTTGTATTTTATTTTTTTTTTCTTCCACAGAGAGGAAAAGAAAATCACCTTAATATAACACTGTCTTTCCTGTTGCTGCAGCCACATCCACATTAGCAAGCGAGAAAAGTCATCCCATTCCTGCGGTAGGCACTCTGTCAAAGAAAGAGAAAAATCTGTAATGAATTATCACATCAACTTAAACAAGGGAAGAAGGCAGAGAGAAAGGCAAGGCTTTCTTCCTGTTTTGTAGACTATTCTGGCTGCAATCTAATAGTGTGTGCTTAATCTGAACATTTCTGGTGGGGAAGCTATAAGCAACCACTTTGTCTATTAAAAAATCAGTGTGGTTAACAAGTGGTTAGCAACTCTATTTCAGGAGAGCGAGAGATATGCAAAAATGTAATGTCCTATTTTGTTAATTGCCTGCAAAATAGATGAGGCCAAAAATACACTATTATGCTGAATCTGTTTGTCCTTTATAAGCACGGGTTCTCCTTTCACTATGTTCAAGAATAATTTCTAACTTATCTTAATAGTTTCTAAATTATTGAATACAGTTTTCCAAACCCAATTTCTAGTTTGAGTCTAAATCTGTGTAAACAAACACTGGTGTTATCCGCACCCCCAAAGCCAAACTAATCTTAAAGACCCTCTGGTCAGTTCAAAATAATTTGATATTGTAGAATTATAGAATAGAATCACAGAACGGTTTTGGTTGGAAGGGACCTTTAAAGGTCATGTAGTCCAACTGCCTTGCATTAAGCAAGGACATCTTCAACTACATCAGGCTGCTCAGTGACCTGTCCAATCTGACCTGGAATGGTTCCAGGGATGGGGCTTTTATACCACCTCTCAGGGCATCCTGGAGCAGTGTCTCAACCACTCTCATTGTAAAAAAAAATATTTTCCTTCTTTTTAGTCTAAATCTCCCATCTTTTAGTTTAAAATCATTCCCACTTGTCCTATTGCAACAGTTATAACATACCTCATATATTGTAAACTGGGATCAAATGTTTCCAATGGCAAAGAAGCACAAGAGTTAAATAGCATTTGAGAAAATAATTTTAAAAGATCCTGTGACACAGTCACAGGACACACGCACTAAAATACCTTCATGCATTTTTAACATCTTTTTCTGAATCAATATAGGAAACTATGCCTTTTTATGCCAGGCACACTGGAAACCCTATATTTTAAGGGGAAATTCTCTGTTTAAAAATGTATTACTTTTTTTTTTTTTTTTTTTTTTTGTAATATTAATGATATCTTCAAAAAGGAAAGGAGTTTAAATACCTTTGCTTTATTTGGTTCACCTTCAGCAGTCATTCAGTTTTGAAAACGAAAATACAGTCATCTATTTCATTACAGTTAGTGCCTTGTCAGGTTTATTTTGTACCTCTTAAGTCCAAGCACTTAGGAAGTGCCATATATAACTACCATTTTTAGTGGCTCTACTAATCTCCTAATTAATTTCAGCAACATCAATTTCTCCTCTCTTAAACTAGAATTAGAAGTGTCTCATTAAGAGCAAAGGATAACCTCAAACAACTTTGTATATAAATAGTACTTATACCGAACTGTAAGGAAATAATTTCAAAACCAGCAAGTGTGTATTCAGAGAGACATTTACAGACACTGAATATGCAAAAGGAAATACGTACAAGATGTTCACTACAGCATCCTTTACATTAGCACCATACTTCAATATAAAGATCCAGCAGCATATGGCATTTAAGTCAAAGAGCAGAATATTAGCTCTGGGATATACAGCCAGTCATCAGACATGACAGCATCACCGCAAACAAAACGAAAAACAAATCCAAAGACTCTATACCCAAACATGAAACGCACAAAAACAGACTAGCCAATAATTTTGAAAGGATCCAATATATTCCCACAACCACAAGCAGCAAGTCCAAGGGAGTTTGGATCTGCAGCTTGCCCAAACCATTATGGCTGGCATTTTGAAGTTGATGCAAAAGCAATGTTTTTAGCTCCTTGACCCCGATATTTTTACAGAGCTTTATAACCCAAGTGACAACCTTTAACACTGAAACAAAAAATATTCAGGGCTATTGTGCAGTTTGCTTGAAGATAAATGAATCCCAGTATAAAGTTGGATCTACATGAAAGATAAAAGGTTCAATTTTGTGAGAGGAATTTTGGTTGCAAAGCAAAGTTGGGCTTGGCCGAGCTCACCTGGGAAATAATAAAGTTAACATTTTCCAACATGGGCAACTTTATACAGTTAGTTATATACTTGAAAAGGTCATTTTAGAAGCAAGTTTCACAGGAGGGAGGATAACACCTTCAGAAAGTTGGACACACCCACCAGTCTATATTTAGCCATATAGTATAACTAGTGTGGCTATAGTTAGGATTGAAAACTATTTCCTACTTAACTCCCTGTTTCACATACTTTAAACTTTCTGAAACATTTGCCCTTGGGCTGAAATTTCCTCTGCTTTAATCTCTGCCTGAAGTTCAATTTCTTTGGAAAGGACCAACAAAATTCCTTAAGCCATTTTGAAGTTCAGCAATAATGAAAACAACACATTTTTCCTTCCCAAGCCAGAGAAAGTGATTCTGATATATGCATATTTTATTACGGAATTTAGCCATAAATTGAAGCATTTTACCCAGAAAAAAAAATCTTTACCTTCAACCTCAGCTTAAAGGTAACTGTTTTGAAAATTAGTATTTCAGAGGAGGCAGTTTGATTCACCCCATCCCATAACAAGGTAACACTTCATTATTATTTTGATGCATTACTAAATAATCAAGGTTAACCCCCAGAATGCTTTTATGTATAACAAGCCTATGTACAGTCATCCCGTAGTTCTGAGTTATACCACATATCTTCAAGATATATACAGCTGAATTTGTGATACTAAAAGACGTATCGTTACATGCCAAGGAGTGCGAAGAGAAACAGCAAGATGTTTTTTATAAAACTTGAATGTGTATGTGCCCTTGCAAGAGAGATTTATATGTATGTGGCAGTCATTTAATGTGGTTTGATATAATGTAAAGGGTTTGGATGACACTTTTGGGTGCTTTATGCCACTTTGGCAGTATCCATTTGTTATTTTTTTTTAATATGATTATTCGGTTCAGAATTAGATACAGAGGATGATGAAGCCTATTGATGTGGGATTAAAATGGCAAGCCATAGCTGTATCCATTTTGCTGGATATGTCTTGCTATAGCCCAATGTCAGGAGATAACATAAGCCCATGGTCCCTCCTGGAGACCTTTTTGGAGAAGTCTACTGCATCCAAATTTTTTGTGTGCTCACTCTCAAAATACACAGTCTACCAGCCTGTGTTCTGATTTTTCTTGCTGTGAGCTGACTCTTTGCCATGGTTGGACGTCTATCAGCTTGTTACTCTATCTGCTATCTGAGTGGGTGGTCAAGGGACCACCTCTGAGACATAGGAAATCACCTAGCTTGGCACAGATTAGACAGTTCATCTTCCCAAAATGGATTCCATGGTCTAAAAATGCCTGTAACCTTATTCGGCCACTCCAACTCTCAGAGAAACTCTTCCTGCTCCTTCTATCGTATGACAAGATTCTGCATCTCCTTCTCTGACCTCATTAAAGGTGAAAGGACAGATTGCTGCTATCCACAACCAGAGGCTAAGCAGGCTGGACCAAACTGAGAGCAGAAACATGACCTTCATCTTGCCCAGTCCACTCTTGCCACTTCCATTTAGAGGAGAGGCATGATGATTTTGCTGCTTAGTTCTCTACTTCCCAGTCCTGGCCCCATCCCATCTAGGCACCAAGTGAAGAACCTTCTCCTGGCTTGTCAGGCATCCTCTATTTGCCTACAGTATAGGAATTCCATCTTGAAAATGTTGCTTCTTCAAGTTATCAAAACACATTGGATTCTGATATAAAGATCTTCCCTGGGAATGCTGTTATTAGTTAATAAACAAAGGTAGTTTTTCTCCCAAGAGTCTGAAAGAAGGTAAAATGAAGCAGAAAAGATGAGCAATTCACTGCTGTCAGTCACTTAAAAGCATGATCATGATTTGCCCTTAGCTTGGTGAAAGAAGGGAAAACCGACAGCTTAAAAATGCAACCTGGAACAAGAAGCATTGGTCAAGTTGGACTTTGATGATCTTGAAAGTCTCTTCCAACCAGAACAATTCAAAGTAACTCCTCAAATTTCATGAAAACTCATCTGTTTTCTACTCTTTCTTTTTAGTCCTGTGTCTCTCCTGAAGTGGAAGCCCAAGGTAGCATATTATGAAGGATCACAAAGAATCACTCCAGCAGGAGGGCAGCAAATCTCCTGTTCCCGCAGTAGGTCACACAAAATGCAACAGCTTACTGAAGAGTTCATAGGATCAGTTTAGGGGCAGCCAATCACACATTTATTTACACAAGATATACTGAAGCTGTGACAGCCAAATCTGAAGATGTGAGTACTCCTCAGTTAGGTAACATCAGAGTAGAAACAAAGACTTCTGAACAGACACCTTAGTTAGAAATGGTTTCCAGTTAACAGTTTACACTAGTGCATAATTTCACAGCTGTAGCATGGTGAGAAAGAATAATTTTGGCAAGAGAAAGAAACAGATGTGATTTTTGAGTGGAATGATGTTTAATTCTTACTTGGGATAAAATTTGGAAAGTCTAGGGGAAAACACCTCCAGTGGCCATCCCAGACACTCCAGTTTATTGGGCCAAATCCTCCCTTGGTTGAAGTCTGCAGTTCTGCTTACATTAAAGCTATGGCACAGTGTCATACCACAGGTCTGTTGTATCACTTAAAAGATGATAAATCCTGAATTATAAGTCCTGTATAAGCAAGTTACAGAACAGTATTTATAAAACTTGGAAGTCTCCCATTCTCGGTGTCCTCTTGTATGTGTGTGGGCAAGTGGTTTAATTACAATGCATAAAGTGGAATGGCAGACAAAGACAACAAAATCAGAGTGAGTCCTGGCTGAACTTCATTAGCAAACACAAATACAAATAGGCACATCTTGTTTGTGACATGCCACGGTCCTTTCCTCCTTTGGTAATTTTACTCCCTTCTCTGATATTTGCATAAATATAAATCAAACCATATGACTTGAACAGGCTTATGATAGGGGGATCATATGCAAAACTTCTTTTCATTAAACAATTCTCTTGATGCAGTCTTACAATGCAACTGTGAAAATCAGGGAGGATTGGATCTCAGACAGTGAAAGCCTTTATTTAAGAACAGTGGAGGGAGCCCTGCCCTTTAAATAAGAGACATTCTTGGATCAGACACTGGCTGGCAGGATGGAAAAAAGGATGTAGCATTAACTTTCATTCCATTCCAAATAACCTGGAACCCATAAACCACAAAGATTCTCTAATTTTAAATCTGCTTCTTTTCTCCCTGGGTCTTCTTTCCATTTTATTTGGGGAATGTTAACTTTGAAATTTCATTAGCCCGCCATAATATCAAACAAGTCATCCTGGACAGATCCATAGCTCTTTGTACATGAAGACAACTACATTAAAACCCCTGTGATTAAAAGGTTACTCCTCTAATTTTTCCCAGCCTGCACAGACAAACCACATGCAAAGAAGTGTCAGCTTATTTAGAGATTAAAATAATAATTAGTTTAGGAGGCAAAGTATAAGCAACATTGTTTAAAAAAGAAAATCCATATGGTGTTTAGAATTAGTTGCTTCTGTTTAAGTTTAAATACATTTCTGTGGATATAAACTCTCCTTATTAAAAGTACATTGGATAATTCTCTCTCCAATTTAAAACAATAGCACTGAAGGCTCTAATTCTACAAACCCATCTTTAATCAGTAGCCAAAGCACAGATGTCTGATATTACTCAGAGGGTGAGGGAACGTTCTATGTATATAATACCTAGTACATGGTCAATAATGAATAACGAATACCAAATATATATCTACAAAGATTAGTAGATTACAAACTTGTACAATGCTCCACATGACCCTCCTGTTGTATTCATGAAATCTCACGGATTTCATTTATTGTAGGGCCAGACTGATGTGCTGAAAGCAGCAGCATCTGAAATCTCACGGATTTCATTTATTATAGGGCCAGACTGATGTGCTGAAAGCAGCAGCATCCGCTTATGCATACAGCACTGGTTCCTTTGGAAGCACAACCATATTTGTGCTTAAGCCATTCCCCAAGAAGCCACAGTTAGGTGTAAGAAACACCAACAACACAACTTAATTCCTCAGATCTGTTCCCTGAGTCTTCAGCCATCCAGTGAGACACCAGTGACAGCAGCAGCTTTCATGCTGTGAGTACCTGCTCTCCATGAAGGGGGCCAAGATCACCACCACACCTTATGTAGGTGACCACAAACATCACGCGCTGACAAAAGCACTGCTTCAGTAAATCACCCTTCAACAGCTTGTAACAATATGCTTTCCAGCTAAGTCAGTTCTGGGCTTTGGTTTACCTTTTATCTGCCAATGGCATAAACTTTTTCAATAATCACATAAAACTGTGCTGCTGCGTCCAGGAACAGGATATATCCAAGATATATCATCCAAGTCTGTTAAAGAACATAGTCTAGATCTCAACTACCAACTTTTTATTTTTTGTTCTCTGTTACTGGGAATAATGACATTCACAAGGCTGATGGAAACATAGAATCTCTGAAAAACAAGGACCAAATGTATTTCTCAGACACCTCATGCAATACCACGGCTTATACTGCTCTGTCCTTCAGCTCATTTGGCCAAATTTGTGATGCTGCAGTTAACTAGCAAACACTGTTCTCATGGCTGGGCTGCTACTATAAGAAAGAAAACAAAGCAAAAGGATCATGGCTTCTGTTGCAGCAAGAACTGGGGTGGGGGAGTGGGGTACCAATGTCTGCCAAAAGAAAGAAAGTACAAAATTGGTAGGGAGAGCGAGATCATTTTAAGTTTCTCAGAGGATACTGTAAACAGCGGAGAAAGAAGGAAAAAATGGAACTATAAAACAATATTTGGCAGCCAGCTTTGCAAAACAAACATATTTTTGCAAAGTTCTTCCCATCACTGCCACCAACTTTAATAGGCTTTATTTGTCTGAGAGCAAGAAACCCTCTTTTAATTGTCAGAGAAAATGCGACACTGATTAGCACACTGATAGAAATTCCTCTTCTGAGCTCTACTTCAACCACACACTGCTCTCCGTTCACAGCCAGAGAGAGGAATTCCTTCCCCCAGCCTGCAAAACCTGTATCTGGGCTCTATCACCGCCCTTTCCTGGACTGAGGGAGCAGACTACTTCTCCTGCGGAGGAGCCTGAAGTTCAACAAGTTATTATTGCCATGGGTCTGCTAGCCCATAACTGCCTGCCCATGATGTGCTACTGGCAAAGCACAGAACAGCTCTCCATGAGGCACTGGACACTGTTGGATCCCAGCAGGATTGGGAAAGCTTAATCCCCTTGCTGCACTGGAAAGGTGGTGGTTCCCGAGTATCCCTGATCTCCTCATAATCTCTCCTCATGAGTGGTTATTAGGTGGTTCCCAAGTGTCCCTGATGTCCTCCTGATCTCTCCTCATGAGCATCGCAATTAGTTCACTATTAATTTTACCACCTTACATCAAACTAGTCAAAACACTTTGAGTTATTCAGAGGCCAACCTCTCCCCTTCTGATGTGTCTCAACTTTCTGCTTTAGCTGTACGGCAGCAATAATGTATGTGGGCATCTTTATTATGTCTGAAAATGAAGTTAAAGCTAGAAGCCTTGAAACATACACAGAAAGGACTTTATGTATGGTTAGATACTGAAACCTTTGGTTTATGTCTCAGGGCACGGCCTAGTCACAGCACCCCCATGTGAAAATATACCCCTAATAATAAAAACCTTCTCCAACCTGAGAGTAATTCATCATGGAATAACCTGGATGGCTCCCTCTCTCCAAGGATACCTTCTCTTGACTTTTTAAGGTTTCCTTCTACTGCTGTAGAGGTTCAGGGGTTTTTATGTAGGAAGTGACAGATGAGGTTAAATTCCCCCTCCGTGTCACTACTGCTCACAAACTCAGCACATGATTTTTAGTGTATTTATTTGGAAACAATATGGTGTGGTACAGTCATCTGATTACAAGGGCAGGAGCCAGGGCTGGGCTCTGCTCCCAGCTCTGACACTTACTTGCTGTGTGGCCTCAGACAAACCACTTAATGCCTCTGTGTTTCAATTTCCCCTGCCTTTGAAACAGAAACACTATCACTCACTGCAAACCTTTTCTGAGGATTGCTTGATTACAGAGCTAATACATGGTGTTTTGAAAACACTGTATGCTGTTCCATAGTTATTGTTTTCATTGCATTATATCTCCCATTGTAATGGCTAAAATACCAGATGTACAGAAATGGATGCTGAAATTGGTAGTTATTGAATAGGAGAAGCGAGTATTACTTTGAAATAAATTAAATTACTTGGACAAAACAAGACAATTCACCTACATTCTTTTCTTAAAACTGTTGAAATTCTAATGAAGAGGGGCGATTAATGACATTTTGCAACATAATTCTCTTCCCCCACCCCCTGAAAACATCCCGTGAATGCTCTCTGCAGAGGGCATAGCATCTCTATTCTCCCTTTGATTCAACGAAGCATTTCACCAGGGAAATGAGAACCCAACCAAGAAGGCAGGGCAAGAGAGTGAGTCTGTAAACAGAAATTTTCTCAGGCTCCAAAGCCCTTTGCTGGTGGTGGCATTCGGGTGCGGCCACTTCTAGCCGTGCTCCTTACTGACTGATGCACTCTGTCTGCAGCCGGGCGCCTGCTCACCGGAGTGGTGGGAGGTAAGAGGAATTAAGGTAATGCATCAGTGGTTGCCAGTGGAGGAGATGGGAAGGAAAAAAAAAAAAAAATAGAAGAAGAAAAAAAAAAAAGCTAAAGAAATATACTATTTCAATCAAAGTCTGAAATTTGTAGAAGTGGTTTTGGTCTCAATATAGAAAAAATATTTATCCAAGAAACTCCTACTCGGGTGCGAACATCCTACTTCTAGTGGGATTTTGTTTGGCAAAGCTCTGTGAAAGAGTGGAAGCTAATACAGAGCATGTCTATAAACAAATATATTTATTTAGTACAGATTGACACATTCACTAGAGTATTTCAGTGATTACACGTGTAAAACTATTTCCTATAGTGGTTTCCTTTTGTGATTCTGCTAATTTATTCAATCCACCCCATTTTCATGCATTGAATATTATGAGCCATTTCAGCCACCCAGACTGAAATGCGTGTTTGGAGACTACATGCCTGTTTTTTCATTTCATCATCTACACATAATTATTTGGTGATATTAGGAATTTGAGCTCAAATGGAAGCCAACCAACATTTTAATAGCTTAAAAATCATACAAAATGAAGTCTGCCCTGAGGTTAATGAATGAGAGCCAAATCTTGAGGCTCTTGCTCAGTTTTTATTCACTCCTTATTCAGGCAAAAGTTGAATCAATTGTAGTTGGACTGATTAAAAACAGAAGAACATAACATTTGGACCTTTCTCTCAGGTAAAACTGAATAAATTACCTAGGATTAGGCTGCAGAATGGCATCCAATCGATCTTTCACATGTATTTTTGCAACACATTGGAGAAAAAATCCAAGTGCTGAGGCAGTTTAACCAGTTAAAACAATACTTTAGCAGCAGAATAAATTATTATATACTACCACATTTTATGACATTTATATTAGAAATAGCCCCAAATCAAAATACGTTCTCTGGTTCCTCCTGGACTTCTGAAGACCAGGATCAAATCCAAACTTAAAAAAAGGCCCATGAAGTATGAAAGCCTTATATCCTTCAAAACAAAGCTCCATCCCCATCCCCAATTTGAACTTTAATCCAGGCGTATATCAACACAGTTATTTGATTTTTGAAGAGGGGAAGCGTTTATAATTCAGGCAATTAAAGGTTAGTCTTTGATTATACACAGGATGTCCTACTCCTTATGCAAAGAATGCAATGTGCCTGTAAAAAGTATAAAGCAGAGCAGTTAATTCCTTTGAACATTTAACACTTCACTTGTAATTGGAGATAATCACAGAAAGATGCTCCTCCTTTAAATAACAATCCATTTGAGTATTGGCCAGCTGTGTCAAAGAATGACACATTGATCCCTTTCAAGCCAGATCTAAGCATGAGGATGAGGACAAAAACAGTAGTATGAAGAACAGATTTCTTTAGTATGCAGAGCAATTGAGAGAAGAAAAATAAGTCGGTAATGGGCACGATCTGGTCATGTGTGAACAATCCCCTGAATTGGTCTGTGTGATAGTGGCACTGTTCACTGTCTCCTGATGGCCTGAAATTAGGATGTCAATGCTGAAACGTGTCAAGCCTATAGGAGTTTGACTGTGGATGGCTTCATTTGTAAATGAGCAAGTGGGCATTCTTCCCCTAATCACCACTCATGCTACAGGGATCAGTCCTCGTGCCCCCAGGAGCTGGGTTTCTCCCCAGCAGTTCCTAACAGCAGCTACCTGCAGGACAGAGGACAGACAGACTCCTTCACTATTTAGACGGGTCTAATGAGACTTAACAGTGCTAATGGCACACTGGCCAGCATGCAAAGCCTTGCAGGCTCCTGAATAAGGCAGCCTGTACAGAAAGGTTTGGTGGTCCTGATAATATTTAGTAGACAGTTGGACTTGGTGATCTTGAAGGTCATTTCCAACCTTAATGATTCTATGGAAAGAGCCTGTGTTGAACCTTCAAAGAGTTTCTGGCAAGTTATGAGCTGCAAGTGTGTACCATGAAGCCTGGGAACCCAAGGAAGGCCAAGGGTTTTTCTACGTTATACTTTTTAAATGACATTCTATTCACATTCCTATGTTGGAAAAGCTGGCTAAAAAGGTAAGATGGGCTTCTAGTCTCTCTAACATGTGGCTCAAGTTATCTATAATCTTTCCAAATGTCTTTCTGTCCCTCTATTCCTTCCTTACTTAATGTCTTGGCCATGCCAGAGATGGCGGATGGTTGCTGAGAAAAGCAGAATTCCAAAATATCCTTCCTAGAATGGACTAAAAATCCCTTTTGGTCATTTATGAGTGATCAGTCTGTGGTGGGGGACAATAATATTTACTTTGCAATGAAAATGAAATAACTAGTCAGGCTCTAAACTATACTCCCTCTCCACAGACCCACTTATAGACATTACTTGCTATGGCACACTTTAATTGAATTAATCTTATTTTGAAATGCTAGGACAGGCCCATGCCATTAGCAATATCTCAGCAGTCCGACCCATCACATCAAATTCTCTCTTCTTCAGAACCACATCTCATCTTTTTCTTTTGTACCCACTTTTACCAAAGACATACATTTATATGCACGTCTATAAAACTGATACTTGCCTGAAAACCAACTGGCCAGGCCAGGAGATTCTTCTGGCTGATTGCCATTGTTTGGTCATTAAACATAGGCTTACGAATAGGGAGATGGATTACCCGCTTGTAACTCCATCAAGGGCTTTTCATGATATCGCAGCCCATATTTTTTTAATAACATTGAGGAATATTTAAATCCTGTATGAAAGTTTTTTCATAAGTACTTCTTTGATGTTAGAACATTTTGATTTGTGTGCATGCTGACACCAGAACAGCTCGATTACTGCATGTTCATTTATCAAAGAGTGCGGGGTCGATCCCATTTGGATGAGCAATAATTGCACCAAATACATAACATGCGCTAATCATGCTGACAGCAACACCCCCACTTCCGATGGCTTGAAATACAAGAACAGTAAATAATTACTGTAAATGAAGAGTTAGTTCGGTCTCATTAAATGCTATTGTTACTAAAGGAATAAAAGAGTTTATATTAAAAAAAAAAGTAGAAAGGTGGTAGGGGAGTTACTGAGCTCCAAACCCACTGCACACATTGCAGTTCCTGGTCTTAAAGCTAATGGGACCCAGTGGATCTGGACTTCAGCAAAGAGAGAGAGTATTGTCTCAGTCACATTATTTATTGTAATGGTGTAACTCCCCTTTTCTTTGTTTCTCCTCTCCCTTCCCCCCCACCAGAATGCCTGTTGGTAAAATGGGAATGTCAAATCCAGGTTTTCCTCTCTCCAGTAGCTCTGAATTTCCTGGCTTTTGTGGACTGAAATCAGACCCTTAATGTTGCTTATGTGCACATTGTTTTGGGTAATTGACATTAATTTTTAGGTTGCATCACCGACATCAGTCAGTCCCGTTCTCAGAGGACTAGAGTTAAGGGGCCACAATAAAAGGGCATGATATTGTTTCTTTTATTTTTGGAGCACTTTGACTACTCTATACTTTTCCAGTGGATGCTACATACTTTTTGTGGGAGACAGCATAACACATTACTGCCTGTCTCATTTAAAAGAATACTTTGGTATTACAGTAAACATCTCTAGGGGCTGGGACAGTCAATCCTGGTAAAAATTCAAGTTGATACCTTTTGTCTATGTAACACTGAAGAAACTATGAAACAGCAACACATTTCTTTAGAGAGAGCTAGGTTGGCCGTTACAGATGTTTTCCATATGGTAAGTGGAAGGTCGGCCCCTTCCCCCTCCACTCATCAGTGTTCTCACATCGTAGAAGGCATCTACAAAGACAACACGGCTGTAAATGATATTGCACAGAAGCCTCCATCAGCACGCAAATGAACAAGCCGATTTTCATTGTACAGGGCAGGAATATGAACAATTGTAGCCCACTTATGGAGAGGATTTTGACTCTTCAGCTTCTCTTTTTATCAGTGTACTGCACAAATCCTCTTGGGCAAGTGGTCAAGAGAAGCCAGGCTAGACTTTCAGATGCTAAAATGAATAAATGGAAAAAATAGATTAAATTATTAGATATTATTGAGATTATCATGCTGCATCAGATAGTGGGTTCAATACCTTCTCCCTCAAATCCTTATGGGTGGGCAGGAAAATTCTCTCACACACAAAAGATCATGATTTTAAGGGGAGAAGAAGCTGAGTCACCTCAGTGGGTATAAGACCTGTATTTTAGACATTGGTACGTAGTCATATACACAGGATCGCAGATACACCTTTATAAGAGATAGCCCTTGGGTGAAGAAATGATCTGTTGCCACATATTTTGTGCTGTTCCTGTCAATAGATTATAATATCTATAATTAATATGGACTTAGAAGCACAGCTGGACTTTTAAGAGAGCAAGGTTGTATTTCCAAAAATTCAACACCTGTAATGGGAATTACATTTTCAAAAGATCTTATTGCTCCAAAGCACCATTTTGTCATGCTTACAGTCTGGTTCAAAGGAGTTCATCACCCTAGGTGTACTCAGGATGTTTTATCCTTTCATAAATCCCAATACTTTTTTTTTTTGGATGCTGGAGCTATTCTAACACATGAGCCTTGAATGCAGGTGAGACATTCTAAAAGTTCAATGTGCAATGGAGGCATTTCCCCATCTCCTTCCCCAAAACACGTAATTATCTTATCTCAGAAGCAGTAAGCTTCAGTATAGGAAAGAACACAAACATGGGGTTCATGTTAAAAAAATAATCTTTTTTGCATATTTCCCTACACTTTTGGTTTTAGACAAGGTATGTAACCGTCTGCGTTAGTCTATACTTAATATGTAACTGGACCATTACATTTCTTTATGCTAGGCAGTATTTGGAAGACATACAGATATTAGTTTGCATATTTTGCTATTAGTTATTAAATATTGTTGTGTAATAGTAATATAATCTGTAACATTTCTACAAAATAAACTCTTTAATGTTAATATTTTGAAAACAAACAAGTGATCTTAACTATTTCACTCCTGGTCATTTCACCAGGAGCTATGTGGCTAAAACTTTAAATAGGTGCAGGAAAAAACATTAAATAATATCTATTTTTAACTTTTCTTCTCTCTTCCTTGCCTTTACATTCCTATATCCTTCTCAGTTTTCTAAAATGTGCACAACCATTGACTCATTTCTTAGGATCTACAAGATATTCCCCAATAACCTGAAATCTTTTCATTTTCTTCTTTCAACATATTTTCCTGTTGGTCTTTTTCTATAATCTCAAAATAGCATTTTTTTTCCTAATTCTTTATTACCAACTCCATTGTCTTTAATCTTAATTAAATATTTCCTTGGTTTTATCTGTGTCTTTGCCCCTCAGTTCAGCTTATCCATCCCTTGGTTCCCAGCCCTCTCTCCTATCTTTCTGTAAGTCATCACTCACTCACTTTGCCCAGCATTTCTCTGTCTGCTTTCTTTCCAGCTTTATTTCTGTAGGTCTGGTCTCTTACTGACATAATTTCTTAAGTGGGAAGTGAAGAGTTTCTCTTTCTTGTTATAACTTCATCCAAAACTTACTTTATCCTCTCTCAACCTGCTTTTGGCTCTGCAACTGTATCAGCCATTGTTGCAGAACTATGGACAACTGGATCTACTGCTTACAGTGGTTATAGGACAGAAGAAGAGTTTTGGTCATGCAAAAGAAATTCAGTATTTGTGTATAGGAGCAGAAGGATCACAAACACCAGTTCTGAGTAGCCAGCAGTTGGAGCCCAGAGCCCTAAAAAGCTTGAGGGAGTTTTTGTACTTCCCACAAGCTTAAGTTCAATATTGGATATTAAGTAAAAAAAAGTATGCAGTTTTCTCTCTTTTTTTTGGTATATGGTTTGTTTGGTTTTTGGGTTGGGGTTTTTGTTTGTTTGTTTGTGGGTTTTTGTTTGTTTTTCTATAATGATGCAATGTGCTTAAGGAAAAGAAAGCAAGAGGGAGAGGGGGAAAATGGGCACACACCACCTTCATGATAAAGAGAAGCATGCTTGTGCCAAGTCTATTGAAGAAATTGCTCAAAATATTTCCACCTTTGTGGAAATATTCCCCTTGTGAAAGGCTGGGGCTTCTGCCTCACAAATGATGGTCCCTAGGTTTGCCCTGCTCTGAGACTGGTTGAACTCATAAGCCATCTTTTCTAGTAAGCTTCTACTTTTCCTTGATAAATTAGTGTCACTTAATTGCTGTAGTATTTCCTTCCTTCGTCTTTAGTTGGGCATGAGTCAAATGAAAATGCATGACTAAGTCTCACATAGATCTCAGCAAATCCGGAGATACTGTGGAGCAGAGCATGTTTTAGGGTGACATTTATTCCTCAAATGGAGCTGTTGATGGGGTGGATCATTAATCCTGGCCCTCTCTAGGGGGATGAAATTCATCCATCCCCAAGGCAACAACCCTTTTTTGTTGTGTACTTATGATAGGTGTTACAGAGAACAAAACTGGGGGACAATAAAACATAAGCATGTCCATACTGCACAAGAGAACACCTTGGTCCTGATCTGGGAAAGAATACAGCAAAGATGGCTGCTGATTCAGCTTTGGCTTTTGAAGCAACCAGCCACGGTGCCAAGCGGGGTGGTGTTTTTGTCTTGTGGGCAAGTTTTAATCAGGCACCAGGCAGAGTTAACCAACTAATTACTCACAGGCCACTTGCCCAGTATGAAAAGGGAACAATTTTCAATTTTTGACAGATTGGATTTGAACAGGCAACAGAAGTGAAAGCTTCTATTGTCCATTATCCAGTCCAGCTCTGAGACTTCCAATTTTTCAGTTACCATGTAGCCTGTTCAGAAAAGGTTTGTCAAGCAACAGCTTCTCTAAATAAATTACATCAAAATTCCTTACACTATGCCACAGATTCAATTCGCCTTTCCAGAAAGAGCCACATAATAAGTTTCTAACAAGGACACTGGTTATGAAAGCACTCGAGATTTTCTAGGTCAAAGAGGTGAAAGGCAAAGTCAAAATAAGTGAAATAAAATATTCTATAAATCATGTGTGTTTACTTACCAATACCAAAAAGTGAGATATGAAGAGACCTGCTGCTATACTAACCAAAATTCAGCTAACTATTTTGAATTACCATCTTTGATGAAAGCAAGATTTAAGGTACCAGACCTGGCACCTGGAAATACCCAAACTGTTCAAAACCAAAGAGAGGGTAGTAGAAGCTGGATGCTTCTTTCTTTTCCCACTCCTTCCTCCAAAATGTATAAAATAGACACAGCAAAGAAATACACTGGCGATGCACGTTGCTCCTTTTCGTACAATTAAAGGCCAAAAGTAGATCCCTTTTTGCTTAGGTAACCCAGGGATCTAAACTGAGAATTGTAAAATTTCTTCATGCACTTACCACAAGGAAATATTTTTAAATTGTCACCTGTACCTCCTACTTCTTAGAAACATTAAGATCTGAGATTTCTGAAAAGAACATTGTATCATTTCGGTATATTTTGAGACATGCTTTTTCACAGTGCTGCTTCTTTGTATTAGCAGATAGGAAGAGAAAAACATATTTTTGCTGCCATTTTCTTCTTTAGGAGACACCTTTTATTTTTCTACTTCTCAAATGTGATCAAACCCATACATACTGTGAAGACTAGAGCAGTTTATCACTTTTTCAAGGATTATGCTTTGTCAAGAACACAGTTAAGAATATCTCCCATTTCCTAATTTTGCAAGTTTTTATCTGTAATGATGTTTTGCAGTGGTTGAGTGAAGCTCATTGAGAACGGATGAGTTAATGAAATGGTGATTTAAAGAAAAAAAAAATAAAAAGGGAAGAGTCAGATTGCAGCTCTTAAATGGGTGCAAAGGCGTTGTAACCTACCTCTTAATATGGAGCATGGACCAGTCTAGTACAAGTGAAACAGTGAAGTGGGAAGGAAGTGGCTAAGAACAGCATTGGATGTTCTTGTTGAATAAAGACTTGAAGCAGGCTCTGTTGGTGGGCTCCACGGACACCCAGATGTAATCCTACCCCCACCCCACACTTCCTGGCAAAAAAACCCCACAGTTGGGGTGGGCTGTGGTACCACTTGTATTCCTTCTGGATGAATCCAGAGGAGGAAGAGATCAGGATAAATTATAGGTCCTTGCAAAAGCTCTGTGTGTTTATGATCACGCCATCTGGAAACAGTGATAACTGCACTATTAATGGAGGCGTTACTACAGAGGATCTTGCAGGGTCTATTAAAACCAGCCATGCTGTGTGCTGGCTCATGATACATGTTTGCTCTAATTTCCTCCCTGACATTTCATTCTTAAAGCTGTCAATAACCCGTTAACCTTTCTGGCATTGAAACTCTCAAACAAAGTCCTATTTCAGCTCTGATTTTGAGTCTGAATTGTGATAAGCAACACCAAAGGCTAGGTTTACAATACACAGTTGCCCTAATCTAAATCACGCTACAGGTGGTGGGGTTTTTCCCTTGCTTACACAACAAGACTCTTTGTATCATAAACGAGGATACAACGATGCAATATCCTAGAATTAGTTTCCTAATTTAATGGCAAAATAGCAAATATTCTTTACTGGTAACTGACAGCTTGATCCTGCAGTTTTCAACGGCTGGAAGTGTCCTGTAATCAGAGGAGTTGCTCATATTCATACAGTTTAAAGCCAAAGGGAAAATTAGATCATCTAGTCTGACCTCCTGCGTACCACAGACCACAGAATTTCAGCCAGTTGCCCCTATTTTGGGCCAGTAACCAGTTTAACAAAAGCATATTTTCCAGAATTTCATCTGACCTTCATTTGGAGTCATCAAGAACCAGACAATGTAGAACTTCACTTGGTAGTTTGCTCCACTGTTAATTTCCTTGTGCCTTATTTCTAACTTGAATTTATCTGGTATTGCTTTTCTACATAAATACAAGTTAAAGAGACCAGCAATTACGACTGTCTCCACAATAATGGTAACATTAACATGAAAAGAACACATCCAATTAGGATGTTAAGAAGTCTTTTGGCTACATGCACAGAAACATTTATGCACCGGCTGATCCAGATAAACCCATTACTGGTTTTACTGAGATGTCTGAGTCAGGTACAAAGGATACGTCTGTGGAAGCATTTCAGATTGGATGAGGGGTGTGGTTTTGAAACACATCTCCCATTCATTCCCACTTACTGCACATCAGTTTGCACCGTGGCATGATTTCAGAGTACACTAACTGGACACTTTTTGGATTAAACCAAATCAAAAGATGCACTCCAGCCACTAATAGTCTTTCAGTCAACAGGGCCAGAGTAGACCGAGTGCTAGATTCAAAGTAAACCCCACTGAAATGCTCATCATATGCACGTCAGGTCAGCACCAACCACTTGTCTTCTACACATCTGCTCCTATTTGTACTACTTGCAAAGCAGTCACAGCCTAATTCCCCCTGAATTTAAAGAATCTCATGTCAGCAGCAGCAGATAATAGAAGTTCAAGATTCAGCAAATCATTTCAGGAGAACAGTAGTCAGAGAAATTAATTTAATTGAACAATAGCTGGGTATTAATATATAATCTGAAGAACAGTGGCAGTGATCAGAAGGTAACACAGCCAATAAAGTTCCTTTTTTTCAGTGGTATCCTTATGTTTATGAAATAACAAATATTGGAGACTAATTCATCTGGCTTATCCTGAAAAGACCAAGTCAGAAACAAAGGGCTTGTAGGAGAATTGCCAAGAGAAGATAAGAAGAGACACTGACACAGAAAAAGGACAACAAATCTGACCTAATAAATAACAGAATTCAAGATTCAGAAATGGCTAGTCCACAGAATTTCAGAGACACTTAGAATACTCGGTGTAATTCCTTGTTTTCAGTCAATGACCTTCAATAAACTGTCCAAGGGAAGGAGTACATCCTTAGAACTCACATCCATTTACCCCGTCCAGAGATACAGGTTAATTAACCATTTTATGCTAAAGGAGACTTAAAATGAGACATGCAGTTGCACACAAGAGCACTTGAGACAGTTGCTTCTTGTGGCCTCCAGACCAGCAGTGCCATTCTCAGAAATAAGTGTTTCTGCATGGAACAGAAACTACCAAGAAATGAGCAAAGAGCAGTAAAAAGATGACTAGATTAACAGCCACTTCAAAATATTTCTTTTATTTTTGTTGAGGAAACTTCCTGGAGAGTAAAAAGGTCAGTGCATGGGTGACCACAGCACACCAAGATTTATTACAGAGATCTTCAGGGAAGTGACCGACACAGCAGAAGAATGAACTATTTCAGTCTTAGCTCACCACAGTTTTCTCCATCTTTCAAATGTTGTTTCCCGTAAGTATTAATTTCCAGGGGTTGAAAAGCAGAAGAGATATCAGATTGGCCAGTATGACCTTTTCTATATCACAATTCTAATTATCCCATCTTTCCAGAACACAATAGTAGAATATAGCTTTTATACAGGGAAAACTATTCAACTTTCCAAAAGATTAATTAATCTTTTATTTCCTTTTTTTTTTTTTTTTTTTATTATTTCTCCTTTCTGGGATGAAGAATTATAGTGCTGCAATATTACAAAACCAATGAAAATAGTTTTAATCAGGGCCATGTACCAACATAAAACGTATAAAAGCTCTGCCCTGAGACTCCCAGCAAAGGTCTGTCAATCCAGAAGTCTGAAATACACTGTAGAAAAGGGCAGACAGAGTTCATGCTGATCTAACCAATGACTTCTGGGGATGTCCAAGACTGGAAGTAGGTGCTAATTTAAAATGAGATTTTAGGTTTTGGACTGTTTGGGAAGGCAACCAATATCTACAAGAAGTTTTCAAAAGTTAAACATGGTCTTTCAATTCCAGATACAACTGAAAAAAAAACCAAACAAAACAACTCATTCCCAACAAATGGGAGAATGTGAAAAGAATAAGAAGGTGATTTTGTAAACCTTGTAAGGTTGCAAGAAGTCTCTCTGGTCTTTGACTCTTTGGCTGGTGATGCTGGATACACGTAAACAGTAATCAGTTCTAGGCCTGCAGTAGCAGTGCTCTCTCATAATAGAATAAAATTATAGCTTACATAGGAATTCAGAATTGAGAAAAATCTCTGACTGTTTGGCAAAGTAAAGTATCAGGAAAGCAGAGGGGTAGAGAGGGAAAGGTTGTAAAGAATAAGAAAATCATACTGTTCAGACAAATTAAACAATGTAAGAGAGAAGAGGGGCAGAACAACAGCAAGAACAGAAGGATTACAAAGTAAGCTCAGGAATAAATGGACATGACACAAATCAAAAAAATTTACAATGGGCGTGTTCAAGGAACCTGGTCCATATAACATGATCTGTGGAGAAATGTCCTTGCTACTGCAGTTAGTTTTCACCAGCATATCAACACATTCTCTGATGTACTGGCACATGTCCTTTCAGCCTTGAAAACGAAATTCAATATACTCCTGTCCCCTCTGGAAACCTCACCTTCTAACCCAGTCCCTGCTAATGTAACCAGTTGAGCCTGGAATGATGCCATATGTGATCATCTCCTGTATTACAGCTTTCTTTGTCGATGCTGGAAACAAAACCTCAGGCATGATAATACCAAGAGTTAACACACACCAGCATGGCTATGCCAGCTCAAACCAGTTACATTTTTCTGACTCTGTGGTGGTTTTGAGTTTTCCTTCTCTCTTTCCCCCTCCTCTGATCAAGGACACACATGGCTACCCAAAAGCAGCAAAGCCTTTCTACCAAAATTACTCTCCTTTAGTAACAAGACCGCAAAAGACTGAAACACACAACACTGTCTGCCACCACCCTATTCTGGTTGATTGTCTTTTAATAGCTACAATAAAGTTGTGCAAAGGAATAATATTCCACATCCTCGATTTGCTGATGAAGGGTCTAGAGAACAAGCCTTATGGGAAGCGGCTGAGGGAACTGGGATTGTTTAGTCTGGAGAAAAGGAGACTCAGGAGAGACCCTGTCACTCTCTACAACTACCTGAAAGGACTTTGTATCAAGGTGGGGGTTGATCTCTTCTTCCAAGTAACAAGTGATAGTACAAGATGAAATGGCCTCAAGTTGCACCAGGGAAGGTTTGGTTATTAGGAAAAATTTCTTCACCAGAAGCCCTGGAACAGGCTTCTCAGGAAAGTGGGAGAGTCACCATCCCCAGAGGTATTTAAAAGCTGTGTAGATGTGTTTAGGGACATGGTTCAGTGATGGACTTGGCAGTGGTGGGTTAATGGTTGGACTTGACTATCTTAAAGACCTTTTCCAACCTAAACAATTCTATGATTCTATAACTCTACTGGGCAGTATATTGACAATCCCAAAGGAAAGTATGCCTTAGCTGAATCTGCTACTTTATCGGTAAAACAGGAAGTTCAGTCCCTTTTATAGTACCTTTGTATTTTTGAAAGGCTGCCCAAACAGCTCCAAGTTCAGTTGAAGCAAAGTTATTGATGTCAAGAAGCCAAGATCTTTCGCCATGCCTTGCTGAATGAGGAAGGAAGAAAACTTTGTACTTAGCTGTCCTTTGCTTCTCCAGGCTAGATTTGAGCCAAAGAAGCAGGAAGAGGAGAAAGATGAATAAGTGAAAAGGGATAATGTTTACCTTTTAACAAAATCACAATGTTCTGCCCCTAGCTCTAGTAGCCAAGACTTGCTGTTGCATCTTTAAGACAGATAGTCTCTTCTCTGAGAGACGACAGGCTAATTATAGAGCTCCTGCCAGAGGGAACTCACACATGCAAACCATTATGTAAAATATAATTTTTTTCTTTAAGAATGCTCAAGATCATTAGACATGGTTTTTTCAATGCTAGAAAATCAAGCCAAAAATGAAAATAAACAGTTTCAAGTATTTGCAACATAATTCCCTCATGCATTTATGGAAATATAGTAAAAAGCGCCTTAAAAATGTGGTTTGACATTTCATGCTGCTCTGTTTTTCTATTTTTCCAGCTCTCAACATTTGCCCTCTTGTCCTGTATCATTTCAGTTCCACTGCAGTTTGGAAGAGATGTTTGTGTTAGCCTTTATCATTTCTATAGTGTTTTTCAGCCTTGTTTCAACTGATGGGTGACCAAAAGCATCAAAAGGACTTGACATAAGTTACAGAAATGCTTTATAAATTCTATTTTGCATAAAGCAAATGTAAACTCATTGTATGCAAATATGATAGAACTGTTCAGCAAAATAATTACATGTACAGCACTGCTTCCTGACAATGTGCTAAATTAAGGCTAAAGTGATGATATACTTCACTTAACATGGAAATACCATCCCTTTTTCCAAGCTGCCCTTCCGCCAGAAGAAGGAGTTTGTTTGATACACTACCACCTTCAAGATCAATCCTTACTTTAAGACAAATATGGAACAAAGTCACCAAGTTTGCCTCTGATGATGATGTGGAATGGCTTCATTTCTCTTTTATGCAGAGTACTGAATGCCTGCCTATCTAAACTAATTGGTATTTTAAAGGTTTTGTCCAGGTTATAAAGCATGGGACTATTGACAAACCAAACATCATGGTCTAATGGATGAAGCAAGCAACTGCATGCCACGAATTCCAGAGTTTTAGTCCAGACTCTCTTGGTGCTCACCTTCTTGTTCCATAAAATTGAGATAATATTTATCCTCTACTTCATGAGGGTGTTGTGAGAGTGAGTAAATGTTTGGACAGCTCTTCAAAAGGTCAGGTCCTAACCAGGCACTTGTATTTTACTGAAGTAAACTGTTTCCTCAGATTCCCATGATATGATCTTCAGAGCTTCTCAGAGCAGCTCATAATAACGATCCACATGCATAAAGTTAGGCACTGATTTGTGGCTTCAGAATTATTTCACCTGTAAACTCGTTACATATATAAATTATCTCTCTACCACAGGAATAATTCAGAAAACATAAGTGCTAAGAAACTTAATTTAGTACTGATCTGGAGCCAGAAGCATGACACCTCCCATTGTGCTAGTAACACCAGTCAGTTTTAAAACTGTCATTTAACATCTTAATTGTATAAAAACATAAAGTGGAAAAAGAATTTATTTTGTTTTAAGAACCACTTTCTTCTAGATACTACAGCAATTGATGCTCTATAAAGGTTTAAAAATAAGCGCTTTTAAATTCCCATGCTTTATTAGATGGGCAATTCCAGAGACTCGGCACACTGTAAAATCCCATCAGTGGTTAGTTTTCAACAAACAAATCACACATATGAAAAAAACATTCTAGACCCAGGCAGGAGGCAAAAAGAGGTTAAATAGGTTACAACCAGGTTTTTCCTTGGTTTTAACTCATAAGTGATGACATAAAACCCAGAAAAAAAACAGCTCCAACTTGATTTAAATTTGCCAGCTCCAGCCATTTCTGGAAGCAAGCCAGCCTTAATTTGGATTTAGGCTTCTCAAAGTTTGCACAGCTCTAACTTTAACCTGCTGCAGCCTAAAAAGTGGACCTGGTTAAGAGACACAAAAAATATTCCACACAATTCAACACAAGAGATGGTCTGTTCTCTCCAAGTACCTGAGTGTGGGATCAAACTGTTTTAGTTGCTTTGTTCCAGGAGAGGGTGGTGCTGTGTCTTTATGAGCAGAGCTGTCCACCTTAGAAATGCCTTCTGTACCGATCTAGCGCTGCCTAAGGATAATGCTCACAAGAGGGAATAGGACTTGTTTTCCAGGAGGGAATATTTTCAGAGTCGAGCTTGTAATTTGTATTTGCAAATCTCCAAATTCAACAGTTTCTCAGCCTCTATAAACTTGCAGATGGAAAGATCCTGTATTTGGAATAAATAATGTCTAAGCTTCACCTTCATTACAGGGCATTTTCGGTCAGAAGAGTGCTATATCCTGACTCTTGGAATACACAGAAGCCCTTTGTAGTAAAGCTATCGCACCAACCTGCTCCAAGTGTGCAGCTAAGGAGGTTAGTATTAATAGGACATAGAAGGATTGGGGGGAAAAAAAAAAGTCCCAACAAGCATTGACTGGGAATGCCAACAGCTCTCTCAGGATCCTGCCTGAAATTCAAGGGTATATTATATTTTAATATGCAGAAACCAAATTTTGTACTTGTTAAAAAAAAATCATAATATTGAAACAGAAGTACATTTATCTTTTTACTATTTTTCCAGCCCTTTTCCCCAAATCTTCTGGTTATTAAAAAATTGCTGTGTAAATAAAAAAGGTTCTGCTTTATAACTTGCCTTTTCTTTTCCCTGCTTACACACTCAATGTGATCATTGTTTGCTAGATTACACTCATTCTCATAGCAACAGGCTTTGATGTCACGCAGCAAGTGCTATGAGTTCATTATACGTACACAGAAGGACTGTGTGAAAACATTACCGGTCTACACAATAGATATCCAGTGCCTGAGTCAAAAACTAACAGAGGCTTTGGAACAGGTCTCTGACCATCAGGAACATACAGCAAATATTTAGACCACATTGGGGTAATTCCAGTTACAGCTGTACACTGTTTGATCAAAGCTTAGGTTGACATCATAGAATGGTTTGGGTTGGAAGGGACCTTAAAGACCATTTAGTTCCAACCTCACTGCCATGGGCAGGGACAACTCCCACTAAACAATCCTCCCAAAGGCATTCAAGAAGATAAAAGATCTTCTTACAGGAAAGCAAAATGGGGGGGGGGGAATAAAAATTGTTTGTATTCAATAGCAAAATGACATCAACATCTGTAGTTCAGATAGCCCTGAGCTAAGCAGTGGTGGTATCTGCAGCATGCAGTAAGACAGAGCAATCTCATATAATGCTGAAGCCTATAAAATGAAAGACTATGAAATTCTTGTTGTTATTATTACTATTATTAATAAGCATCATCTAAACCAGCACCGGATACCAAATGCTGTTGAATGGGATCTAACATGACAAGAGTTATGCCTTTTCTATACTTTAACAGTTAAGAATGCCCTATTTATAAAACACAACTGGCCACATAAAGTTACTGAGTGGAAGGCACCTTTTTTGGTAGATCAAAGAGCACGTGATACCACCATGAAGACTGCACATGAGGCTGCTCTGACGGCCAGAGCTTAAGACTTCAGCTTTAGAGCAGCGAATGACACTAAGACTTAACTGTAATTTAAAACAGTCTCAGGGAATATTCCTGGACTTTCAAAAAAACCCTTTTCACTTAAGTTGTTCAACTAGCCCTAGGAATGCTTTTGGCATAGGACAACTGCCATTCTCCAAGGACAGGACACAGCTCAGAGGAATGCGGGTGCCAGAAATCCTTCTCAGGAGGCGGTTTGGAGACGGCCACCCTATATTTTGGAGGATAAGAAAATTGAATAATACGGACACGGGCCCTTCCATTCCTGTTAGCCTCAGTGTCAGAGAGCACAGACACAGTTAATCTCCCAGTACAGACATAGTTTTATGCAGTCAACTCCCCAGGCTCCTCTGAAAACCTCAGGCCAGATAGCTGGAAAAGTGTCCTAATTGAGCAGCTAATAATTGCAGTGCAAGCAAGCATACTTTCTAACTTAAAAGCTATTATTTTAATATCCACACAAGAAATATGCTTTGTTGAGGAAGTTGAATATGAGGCAAAACAGGTATCTTTGTGTTGCCGTGCAGGCTGTGTTTATATGCTGATAAGGTCTTGTTCCACTAACAAGGGGGGAAAAAAAAATAGCCTTTGCTTTCAGAAAAGCTAACTGCTTTATCTGACACAGGCTCCCAGAAAAGCAGTGTCCTTGTGCACTAAATGGGCAGCCTGCCAGCCTGAGCTAAATTGCCTACAAGGAAGAAGACATAATATTACAGTTAATATCGGAAAACACTGTAATTTGCTTTTTGCTTGCAATTTTATCTGACAAAAACAAGGTGGTTGGGAAAAAGAAACAACATGAGGTGTGCCTGGCTGCCAGCAACTCCTTAACCCTATCTAGTTGGAAATGCTTTGCTTGCTTCGGAACAACCTATCATAGGGCTGATAAAGACTGGATCAATAAAAACATTACACTGAGCAATCTGTTCACCAGGATGAGAGAGAGAGAGAACAGCCCAGGATGGCAGTTTAGAGTAGATGAACAGCAGGACCAGGTAGAGAGAAGGTAAACAGGGATCTCCTATTTCATCTCTCATGTAAGAGAAGACAGGAAAATAAATAAGTAAATTTAATCCTATCAGTGAGACAGTTTAATACAGGTATTTATATGAACACTCAGATCAAATATAGTTTTATTATAGGAAAACCTCTTCCTGGGAAGTATAACTTAGAAAATTTGTGAACATTCTTTACATTTCACTGGTATAATCACATCCCATATTTGAGTGTCTCAAAGCATATGGGGCACTTCAGAGATCCAACGCAGAGCCCAAATAACCACAGCCAAAAAGAAGAGAAAAGACATAAAGATCAAAGATGATAATAATAAGATCATTAATCACAGGAGCAAGTGACATTGCAAACTAGCAAGGACTTTCTGGAACTGTCCTGGATGGGTATGTAAATTGTTCAGCTTGTGGAAAAGCACGTTGAACTTCTCCATATTTAGACATTTTGTTTTTTAAACATGCACATCCCATTACCTGGTTAAATTGTGTATTTTGGGTATATGTGCAATGTACTCAATATTTTGGTTTAAGCTGTAATTTGCAACAGGCAGAGCATTTCTGGACGATTATAACATGTCTCCAGTAGTGTTTTAAGGCATGAAGCCAAAAGGCTGAATGACTTAAACTACCTGAGATGTGCAATAATCCCCTGGAAATACTCTGGATTGTCTTTTAGTTATTATACAATGTGATATTTATATTACGCATATAAATAAGAACAGTTACGGCTGTGGATTTCGTAAGCCTTATTCACATCAGTACAGCCTATTAGCAGCATACCTAAATGTTCACTTCCATCAGAAATTTCCTTCAGTTTAAGAGCTGCCACCTCTACAACTCTAAATTACCTTCACCAGAATGCATAAAGGTAGCTTCATGATCAAA
Source organism: Ceryle rudis (assembly GCA_033439905.1). Classification (NCBI taxonomy): domain Eukaryota; kingdom Metazoa; phylum Chordata; class Aves; order Coraciiformes; family Cerylidae; genus Ceryle; species Ceryle rudis. The sequence goes on from JAAGNO010014610.1 coordinate 230,409, forward strand.
ACTTACGGGTACACTTGTAACCTACGTGTCCTGGTTTATTTAACTGCTTTGGATACAGTCAGTTATATACACTTAAAACCACAGCTTCCTTTAGCAGTCATGACGTTAACTTTTCCCTACTCTCCTTCCACTTGTCATCCCTTTAGGATCTCCCTTTAAGAGACCTACTTCAGTCCTCTGGGCCCTGCATTATTTCCTCTGTAGCCATCTTCTATTTATCATCTATGTTATTTTTAAGTCATTTCTGTGCTGCTCTGAGCTGATGACATGTGCACCAATTGTGCTTACATAAGCCTGTGGACTGCTCTCTCATCTCTTCTGTCTGATCCTGCCTCTCCATCATTGTTCTTGGTGTCTCCAACTAAATATTTCTCAATTTAATCCACTTCACACATCTCAAACGAGAGTTGAATTCATACACTGTTTAGCTCAATGAAGCTTCAAGTTCCATTTGAGAGCCTTGGGCTGTATTTTTAACAAACATAACAAAAAACCCTCAGAAATCTCCAACTGTATCATGAATTTTCAAACTCATCAATTACTTAAGTTTCTGGGTGCCACATTTTTCTATATTTAGCTATTTGTTTTGCAAGTAAATATCCGTCTATTCATAACACTGAATCTGATTCCTATTAAATATACTTTTAAAATAAATTCTTTTTCTATCCCATTCTTGACACATAACTTGTTTAAAGGGATAGAATGCAATAACATTGCATAGGATTTCTGCTGCTGTTAAATAAAGCTTTTAAAAACCCCTAAAAATTCAGACAATATACTTAGAAACATAAACTATGCTACCTATGTAGAGTTTTCAAATAATTAATATGAGATGGAAAAACCCAACAGAAAAAAAACAATTTCTATCTTAATTTATTTGTACTAATTACTGTTACAAGCAAAAACTCTCATAGTTGCAACTGAAAAAGTAAGAAAAATATCTTATTGTTCATTTTACTTTTTTAATAAATCTGAGAATATTTTTGGTATAGTAAGTTCCAGCTCTTCTTTTACCCTCCATTTTTTAACCTGTATGATATATTTTATTCACTGAGAACAGAAAGAAAATATATTTACATAATGAATAAAGTGTTATTATAAAACTGGTAAGAAAATTCAGAGGCATAACGGATATCAAACTCACTTTTTAGATGACTAACAAGTACTGAGATATGCAACAAAAATCTGAAAATAATGCTCTGAATATAAAAATGGCATGAATTATTAATAGTTTAGGCTTCATAAAATTAACATAATTTGTACTGTATCTAGCAATCCTATCATTAAGTCACTACAGTGCTGTCTAACATCAGCTTCTGTATGAATTCAAAGACATCCAAAAATCTTTTCTAGTTATTTGAGGTGCATCCATCTCAGTTAACACCTTTCCATTTTAGACCATCAACACCCCTCAATCTGAGCTAAGCACCCCCACCTCCATTTATAGTTAGTGCTGCAAAATGTGCTGTTTAGAAGGACATGCATCCCTGAAAGTGTCTTCTCCTATGTGCCTACATTTGGTAAGAAGAATTCTGATCTCATTGTTTTGGAAAATGTGAACTACTTTAGTTTAACTGTATAGAATCCCACAACTTACTTGATTATGTATGTTATTTTAACCATGTTTAACCATATAAAGTTGAGCTTTCTGAAAAAGAGTGACTAATCATAAACATTTTCATCAAATTATAAATCATTACTGGCTTCCTTTAAGTATCAAGCCACTTGTCAACATATCAGACTGGTAACTGAAACTCCTGAAACTGTAGTTCCTTTTTTCCAATGGCTGCAAAGTTCAGTAAGAAATATTCTTGAAGAGTGACTTGCCATATAAGCAAACTCCCAACTTACTGCACCTTACAGACAGGAGTTTTCAGTACCAAAACCAGACTGAACAAATCTTTTTTTAAAACCAGGAGAAATTAAGTTCACAAAGTATAATTGTTCTGAATTTACACACCTAGCAAATGAGAAAGTGAACAGGTCAGAAAAGCATACACCTTTAGTTCGTACGTAGGATGACAAAAATACTACATTTATAAAGTATGAGGATATAATGAGCATGAAAAGAACCATCTTTGTGGTTTTCTTAGACCACATGATAGTATATTCAAGTTGAGGTACTGGACTGTATTCTCTGGAAGCGCATCCTACAACAATAACTACCCCAGTATTGTTTTCTAGAATGGATGTAACATTGAGATTAGCTGCAGCAGTACCCTCCTATAACATCAGGTACAGCTGCAGCCCTCTGCGTCCCTGTTGAGCAAGGGCATGTGGGTGGCCCTGCAGCCTGATGCAGTTTAGCACACTCAACAGTGCACAATTTGGGGATCTCTTTCCAGATGACCTACTGTGCCTTCTCAGGACAAGCAACACACCTTGTAGTTCAGAAAATGCAATTTTCAACATTCTGACAGTCCTAGGATTGGTATTAGTAGCATGTAGAGACCCAAAATTAATCTGGTTGCACCACTGAGAAAAACAACTTTCAGCTAGAATCCTGAATTCTTCTTCTTTCTCCTACTTTTCTAGGAAAAGCAGATAGAGAATATTCTATTAATGAAGCCTGGGCCTAGCGAAGTGTACAACTGTTATTGCCTTTTAGTTTGGTTTAGAAAGAAGCGACAAGCAGATAACAGAATTGATTTTGAAATGTTTAATCCTGAAAAGATATCTCAAAAAATAACCTTGAAGCCATAAAACTGTTGTTTACCAAGCCTTGCTCCACTTTGTTATGAATACTTTGACTCATTGCTAAATTAAGAAATACGCCTCAACGAGGAGCAGGACATAAGATACATTATCAGGTTGTAATGAAGCAACAGGCATATCTAGCCACTAGGAACAACAACCTCTTATGAAACTCACTCTGAAAAACATGTCTGAAGTTTTTATTTTGTAAAGGCTCACCTCTGACTGATCTTTTCTGAAGCACAAACTCCTGGCAGTAGGGCTGACTAAACTCTTTGTTGACCATGAATTCCTGATAATGAAACCATGGTATATTTTATGCTGTCTTCATAGAATCTACTTCACTAATGGGAATTACATCCAGGAGACTCCAGTAAGTCACCTATTTTGCAAAGCTTGAAAAGTAGAAAATGATGGCATATTCAGCCTTTTGCACATTGGCTTGAATTTCAGACTTCATAAAAACCTACAGTTCTGAAAGGGGAGTATCATCTTAACTACATTTTGACTCCAGATGATGACAGACTAGCTGAGCTTCCGGTGAAGTCCTATCAACACTTTGGCGGTTGGCAGCACAGCTACTGTGATCAATTAGGTTAATTAAAACTGTATGGCATGTAGGCTTCATGTGCAATTCGTAACATGGCTAGAAGGGAGGCAAATGTGTTACAGCATGATTTTAATTGTAACGGGACATCTATAAAGCCTTTTGAACCAAAGTCTTGAATCCAGAGAATAATGAGAAGGCAGAAAATTTGAATGTATGCAATACCTAAACACACTCTCATCAACATTGCGATTACCAGACTCTTCAAAGCTGGAAGGCACCCCTAGATATTGTCTAGTCCAATCTCCTGCTCAAAACATGATCACTTACAGTTGATTGCTCAGAGATGTGTCCACTTGGGTTTGGAATATCTACAAGGATGGAGACCCCACAGCCTCCCAAGGACAGCCTGTTCCAGTGCTTGGTTACTCTAAAAGTGAAATTTATTTTGAAGTGCAATTTCCTGTATTTCAATCTGTGCCCATTGCCTCCTGTCTTTTCACAGGGAAACACTGAAAAAAGTCTGGCCCTCTCTTCTTCACTCCCTCCTAATCAAGTATTTATACATCTTGATCAAGTTCCCCTGAGGCTTCTCTTCTGGATGAACTGTCTGAGCTTTCTCCGTTTATCCTCATATGAGAGATGGTCCACTCCCCTAATCATATTAGAGACCCTTCACTGGACTTGTTCCAGTATGCCCATGTATCTCTTGTACTGGGAAGCATTGGGCCAGGCACTCTAGATAGGTCTCACCAGTGCTGAGTAGAGGGGAAGGATCACCTCCCTCTATCTGCTGGCAAAGCCGTGCTTCACAGAATCACAGAATCATCTAGGTTGGAAAAGACCCATGGGATCATCGTGTCCAACCATTCACCCTACTCTACA
>JAAGNO010014610.1:234634-251784 GCA_033439905.1 Ceryle rudis
GTCCTCCTTTCTGCCTTTCTTGTAGATGGGTGTCACATTTGCTAACCTCCAGTCCATTGGGACCTCCCCAGTTAGCCTTAATGCAGCCTAGGGTGCTGTTGGCCTTCTTTGCCATGAGGGCACATTGCTGGCATGTGGTCCACCAGGACCTCCAGGCCCTTTTCTACAAAGCTCCTTTTTCAGATGCTTCCTGGTGGAAAGACCCCATACGAGATGTGACAGAGTCCAACACAGGTTCAAAAGACCCTGAGGACAGTATCATGACACACCAACTAGATATAAGTGAAAACAAGTAAGTGAACGGGACATGGAAAACAGAGAGCACCACACTGCAGATTTTTCTAACAAGCTCTGTCAACATAAAGACAGACACAACGCAAGATAAGAGAATGTGACCTGTGCTAGATTATATAGGGTCCTGCTCTGGCAGGGGTCCCTTCCAGGGTCCCTTCCAACCCCTGACATCCTGTGATCCTGTGAAGAGAAGGTAGCAATCTTTTTAATCCTCACTGAAAATATATGTAAGACAAAAGAAGATGGAATATTACTCCTGTAAGAATTTGGCCAAAAGCAAAACCCTGGCCCAGGTATCTCTAAACTCATGGAAACTTCAGATGCAGATGTGAGTGAAGGAGCATGACTCATATGTCACCCAAACTAAAACTTAAACCCAGCTGTTCAAGGATTTAAAGAAAGAAGGGTTTCATAGGCAGAGCCAAGCTTGCAGTGCATCAAATGGAAAATTCCTCTGAACACAGAGGAAACTGGGTTCCACAGTTCAGCTTTTCCTTGCAAACAGTAAGCCTTAAAGTGAGGTTAAAGGCAAATGTGTGTGTGGACAGAGGTCTGCAGTGATAAGGTCTGCAATGATTCCACATATTCAGTGTTATATGAAATCATACACAGTGAGACCAGATCTAGGAAGAAGAAAGAGTTTTCCTTTGTGTCAGGATCAGGACTGGAGGTATTTTATTTTGATCTTGTTAAAACACACCGGAGATGAAGTTCCAGATATCAGAGATTAACTTTGTTCTCGTGGTTCAAGGTTGAGTTTTCACACTGATTATATTAAAAGTATCTATTACTAATTTACCTTCATTTAAATTATTGCTTTATGACATTTATAATTATTTATTTGAATATTGCAGTGCTGAGTCCATACAGACCATGACCCTATTGTCTAAAGTACAAGAAGAATAGTAAACAAAATAAAACTTCTTCCTGAGACATTAACAATCTTCATGTAATGGCAAAAGGCACTCACAGGAGAAAAAAAAAGAAAAGAAAATGAAAAAAAAAAACATATGTACACCAGTATGACTGATAACACACTGACAACCTAATTACTGACAAGGTTTTTGTGAGCATTGCAAAAAAAGGAGTATTTTGAAGGAAGTATTTGAAGGATGGTAAGATAGTTCTTCAAAAGCATGAGGTCCTGAATATGAGACAGCATAAATATTATTGTTGGGTTGTGGTTTTTTAAAATAAATTAGTGTAAGTGACCAAACAATGCTGCAATAATTAGAATAAAATGTCACAAAACTATACAATACTGTTTCCCTTCTAAAACAAAATAATACTATAAATAGATTTTCCCATATACATAAATTAGTAAGGGAGGAGATGTGTGTGTGAGGGGGCATGAAACAGGTCCCTGTTAATTTGGGGCACTCCCATCATTGCCACAAAATTTGGTGTATACTTCATACATTTTTTTTGTGACCATTAAAGGCTTCCATCAGTGTGGACATGAAGTTTGAGCTTCAGCAAGTACATCATTAACAACTGGTTTATCCACCTCTAATTACAGAGGAATTTGAAAATCCTCTTGGTTGTACCATTTCCTAAAGCAGTCATGGTCACCATGCTACCTTCAACAAGCAGGTGTTTGAACCCATTCTTCACCACAAATCCATTCCAGCTGTTAGGCATGGAAGACAAAAGGAGGCTTAAACAAAGAGATTATCTTGTTATCTCTCCTGGTCTGGGAACATCTACCATTTTTGCAGAAACGCAGCACACAGCTGCTGATGTTGGAACTGAGTGTTGTTTAGGTATTCATTTTAGATCTACCTGCTCAATTTCTGTATGTGGTCACAGTAAAGATTTTGGCAACTATAGAGTAAAAATACATGCATGTGCTCAGTATATTTAGCATTTACATCTATTCATAAAAAAATAATGTATGGTACTAGAAAACAACACACAGCCAAAATGTTAATGTAGTCTCTTCTGCAAGCCAAGAACTTGTGTGGGTATATGCATAAAGAATGTACATACTCAGAGAGAGACACTAACATCTTGTAATGCAATATGTTTCTGTTATACACACTCCAGACTTCCTAACAGCTGCATATTTTAATATACATAAACCCATACTTGAAAAATAATAAAATGTATTAGTTTTCCACATTAGGCATTTATGACCTAATTTAGGAGAGTATTACATCTTTATAACTTTTAAAAGACCCATTTTGATAAAACATCCCCATAAACAGACTAAGAAAATCAGGGTAACAAGCATCTGTTGCTGCGTTGTTTTCTTAATAGGGTAATAAAATAATAACAGATTTTTATAACTTTTCACAACAATATAAAGTATTAAAATTTAAACTGATATTGAAAAATGTTCTCATGGTCCATTTTATTTTATTTTTCCACTATGTAAAGTTACAGTACTTACCAGATTAATATTAATATGTCTTAATTATGTTGACACAATGGAAATTTGCCAAACACATTCAAAGAATGGAAATAACTTGTTATTTCCACTACTCTAATTAAAGTGGTGCATTTAGCCCATTTTATTCACAATATAAGAGTAATATGAATATTTCTAAGAATGTATAGATACCACATATAGAAATAATGACCCAAATTTTCTGAGGGTTTGAAAAATGGGTTATTCCATTGATTTTCAAAAGCAAAGGTGATTTTTTTCCTCACCTACCTGTTCTAGTAACATATTAACAAAATTTTATTTCTAAAAACAAATGTCACAATTACATAATCAATATCTTCTTCCCAAAAGCCTATATTACATAGTTGTGGTTTGTTTTCCCAGAAAAAAAAATTAAAATCAGACTACATTTCATAACACTAAACTAATAAAAATCAAAAATTTTAACTCTGAAGCAAAATTGTGATATTTAGAAAGGCAAATCAGCAGAAATTTTGCAAAATATTTCCTCTGAAACTATGCACCCGAACATCAGGAGTTCAAACTGGGTAAGCCACCGATCTGCATTGAAAGTGGATTTTCCCATTTACAGTTTACCACAGCACCAGCAAAACATGATTCATAGCTCTTAGAGATAGAAAGGACCATCTAATCAAACTTTGTTGCATAACACAACCCACACAATTTTCTTGAATCAGCTCTCCAGATCCAGTAGCTGTGGTTGAACTTGAGCACAGGTTTTACAGAAAAAGCTCATCTTCATTGTAAAATTTCCAGTCATGGACAATCTGTCACAATCATTGGTTAAGTTATTTCAGCACTTGGCTATGTCGCTAAAAATATATATGCCCTATTTCTAGTTTGAATTTGTCTAGCTTAAATGTCAAGCTGCGTACTAGAAGGACTCCTCTCACCTAACCTAGAGCTCAGCAATGTCAGTACCTATACACATCATCCTGTCAAGACATAGAAAAAGGCACTTCCACAGCATGGTTCATTTGACCCCTCTTAAACATCTGCCTTAGAAAGAGAGAAATTACAGCCTAGAAATGCTTATTTCCTATAAAGGAAATGTATCTGTTGCTCAGATACAGATGTTTGTATCTAGCCAGAGAAATCCCACCTTGAATATCCTTATAACTTTGCTAGGACTGAAAAACCCTAAAACATGACATTTTTCTTCTTTACTGGGGCCTTAAAGACTGACTACACAACACTGTTATCAGTTTGATAAAATCCACAGACAAAGCACTGTGCGTATCTCTGTTTCCGGACTTGCTAGTTGTTCACAGTTTCTCCTAGATCTTTAAGCCCTGTCTAGTTGTTGAGGTTTTTATTAAAACATGAACACCCAAACTGGAAAAGTATTTTATCTGTGCTTGCCTTGGTAAAGCAGAAAACTCTTCAATTTACTATTTCTCTGCCTGGCTGCCCAAGGACTGCATCAACCTTTTCAGCTACAGTGCTGTTTTGATCCCATCACATTAACTGATTCCTCAAGACTCCAGGATACTCTTTCAAAACTAATACTTTGCAAGATAGAGCCATAGAGCCTGTTAATATTGCCCATTTTCTTATTTCATAGACAAAATACTTAAAAACTGGCTCTTCAGGAATGATTGCTTACAGTTCATTTATCAAATGGTAACTCAGTAACTCTCTGTCACTAACTTGCCCTCTTCATTACTTTGCAATCCCCAATTACCTTTTTTCAAAAAATATGTGTCAAGGAAACTAGACCCTAAATAAACTATGTTTGGAGAACTGGAAAGTTTAAGAGTTTGCAACATAAATTTTCCAAATCTGCAACATTCACTATGAATGAAGAGCTCCAGCCACTCCACCTATGCCTGTATTATAAAACAGGACTTCTCAGGACAACCAGGAAAGCCTTACGGCTTAACATTACACTGCACTTGATTCCAAGTTTCTCTGTACCCTGACAAGATGTCTGAAGATCCTAAACCAGAATATTTATTTATTTGTGTGTCTGCTTCTGTTCCAAGTATCTATAGTGATGCTGCAGCTACCCTACCAGAACCACATCTTCATAGCATGAAACAGGGGGTATGTGTTGAATTCAGTTGACGTGGCTTAAAAATATATGGTGGTTTTGGCTTCCTGGCATACTTCAAAAGAACTACAAAGATGAAGATATCCCAACCTGGATAGCCTGGGTCTATCCCTCTGGGAAAAAGTTTCTCTGACTTGATATTCCAATGTTGTTCCGAGTTATAATGGTGAAAGTCACAACTTCCCAATATCTAGTGCTATTCTTGGGGTAGATGTTAATAAATACTAAAGCCAAAAGGTTGCTGCTGACTACAGGCAGCTGAATACTGCCACATCAGTTTAAAGTGAAATGTTACTTTTTTTTTTTGGAAAAAGACATTATTAGAAACCTTGAACCCACAATTTCTTAAAAATAAATTTTATGAAGTTGGGAATGAATTCTTTCCAGGGGGGACGGGGAGGGGAAGTATAAGGAGTTACTTCAGCAACCTAAAGGAAATTGTGCTTTGATGAATTGGGAAGTTTGTAATAAATTAGGGGAAGCAAATAATATTCCTGAACTAATACTTTGCTCACATACATGGCAGTCTTATGCTATAATACCACCGATAAAGATTCTTGTCTGAGTAACTCGGGGCTACTTCACTTTTCATGTCCCTGTGAGACCTCCCATGTCAAGCTGCCAGCTCAGGCAGAACATGGATAAACTGGAATTCATCATCTCCTGCACTATTCCAAATCCATCATCTTCTCCATTCAAGAAACTCACGACCACTGACACTATGGAGGTGTGTAACACAGATGTCATCTCTGATACTGGATGCTTTCTGTGTTCACAGTCAAATTGCAACTATATTTCACCTTTTTCTTTCCAGATAACAATCCTAGTGGCAAATAACTGTCTTCCTTACTCTTTGTGCAGATTCTGATCTTCTCACTGCGGAAGTTACAGAAACATTTATGAATCTAGCTTCATAAAACCAACATTTTCTTGTTTGTCCCAAGTCATAAGGCTCCTGCCAAACTCATTTCTCCTACTCATTCCTTTGAATCTTCCTCTCAGCTGCATGCATTAGAAGCTACTTTTCATTTTCCTACATGACGTATCTTCCTCCTGTGCAGCAGCACATCTACCATCAAATGTCAGATTCCAACCCACATCGGTGCATTTGCCACTCTTTGCTGGGCACACACCAAACATTCAACCAGCACATCTTCTGCATCATATTTTTCATAGAAAGAAGAAAACAGCAGACTAATTTCATCACCCCCCATCACTTAATTCTTAAAACTCTTTTGTGCTCTGACTCCTAAGAGAAAAAAACCTCACATTAATTGGGTAATTTATGTACTGAAACCACTTCCTCACTAGCTAAACAAAACTATCTCCCTCTTACTCTCCTGTTTATCTTATCAAATCTTATAATTTGGCATGTATATATATTGCAAAATCTATTGAGCCATCACTAACTTCTCTTCTGCATTTGTGCATTACAAATAATATACAGAGGAGTCCTGGATCCTGATTATTGCTCTTACATTGAAAAGCATTAGTAATAAGAATATTTCCCCCTTTTTTAAAGTTAAATGAAAATTTCCTTCTGTTATGGAAGTTGCAACCAGAAAAACTCCCACTTTCAGGAAATGCTATCACATACCTTTAAAAAAACTATATGACCAGTACTCTTTTACGTATGTCAAGTTAAGCATTCAAAATGTCTAGTCAGTTTGGGTAATTTGGAGCTAGTTATAAAATTATGTCTCAAAATTAATATTCCCTGATCACATGAATGGCTTTTAACATGTTCTAAAAAGCTGTGATCAATAGCTTTTTATCAATTTGTTGAGCTATCCAGTTTCTCTCTTTTCTATCTAGTTATCTTTTTACCACCCAAATATTACCATAGCAAATTATGGACAAAGATGGACCTCATCTACCTAGTAAGCTAATAAATCCCAAGCTTCCTAAAGTGGCAACAAACATATACCTTTCTTCTATACCATATGCTTCTTTTTAAAAACAGTCCACGCACAATGGTGAGATTGTTTAAACTTTCTTGTTAACAGATGCAGAAAGAGTTGTATGCTTTTTCTCAGAAGCACCTAGCTCCAAATCTACACTATATCTTCAGTGGTACAGTCTTCTTGATGGTAAACATTAATAATTAGTCCTCCTTCTTGAAAGTAAAATACCACTCAAACGCTTCACCACCAACAAAATTAACCTAGCACAATTAGTATGTCTCAATTCCAGGCCATTCGTATCACAACAATTCTGCACAGAGACTGCTGGCTTCCAGCAGTTTTATCACCTTCTGCAGTAAAACTAACACATGTAGATCTCTAGAGAGTCTTATTTATTTTCCTGTTGTCTCAATTCTTTACCATCATAAATGACAATCCTGTCAGCACATCACCACATTTAAAGAATGACCTGTGCCTGTTGCCAGCTTGAAATGTTGTATTAGTACAATTTCTGCAAGCTGAATACCAGCCTCTTCCCAACCTACCTAACCTGCCAGTGTTAACAACCCTATTAAATACCAATCATGTGATTTTTTTCTTATTTTTATTCTTCCTCTTTATTATTATTTATTATTATTCTCTTAGAATATAAATTATGTGAAATCAGAGGCATATAATAAGGCAGAGCTCTTATTTGTGGAATTCATTCCAAATTAGTAAAACAGAATATAATGGTTTTTAACCACTCAGGTATATTCCAGGTTCCACAGTCATTCAGCAATTAAAGCCTGAAGGAAACCACCTAGCTGACACATGTTCTCAGAGCTTTGCAGAATAGCCCAGGATCTTTACTAAAGATCAATACATTACATCTTTATCCATGTGCACATTAACTAACACAAATACAGTGACACAGAAAAGTGTCTCACCAAAGAAAAATCCCTCCTCATATCCTCTTTCCTGTAACTAAGTGACGTGAAAGAAAGCGTATAACTTTACCAATAAATAACTAAAGAACTTAATCACTGAGAAGGGAACTGAATTATCCAGGGTGATATAACTAGGAGTAAGAAGCCCTTGGTTGTAAAGCAGGAAAACCATCCTGATTGTGAAACTTTGTTACTGTGGAACAGTAGATACAAGGGATGTACTTGAAAGCCCTGACTGAAGCTTAATTGTAAACTGGATATCACAGTCAGAGATACAACTACAGTACTACACAGCACTAAAACTATAACTAGTACCTGATTGAATTTTTTCTGTTTCTGGAGTCTGACATGCCTTTCAAGTTCTTCCCTTCATCTCATGATTTTTCTCTAGTTCTGCTAACAACACACTATTGCCCCAGTGCCATATCCTATTGAAATTTAAATCCTTTAAGTATGTTTCAGAATTTTCCAGTGAGGCAAATACCACAAGGCCAGAAAAAGGATCCAGTCTTCATTTCATTTCATTTCATTTCATTTCATTTCATTTCATTTCATTTCATTTCATTTCATTTCATGCTTATTGCTAATACTTTTTAAGGATACTTAGCTATTTTCTCTTATTCTGGCACTTATCTTTACAGTACACAAAGCTACATAATTTGCAGTTCCACAGCTGAGCAGTTGCCATGTTTATTTTCAGAAATGGAATATAAAAAAAACCCACCTGCATCTCACACTTCAGTCCACCTCTTGCTTAAACTATTCTCTCTCTCCACTAAATATATTTTTGAAACATTCTACCTTTCATTCCAGCAGCAGAAATGCCAGGAGTTTGTTGTCTTCATCAAATCTACAACTGGTACCTTTAAGGTCACCATCACTGAGAAAAGTACTGCTGTAAATTAAATGTCCAGAGAAATCAAGAACCAGGAAGAATCACTTTATGTACAAATAAAAAATATTAAAGCCTTTCACATAGCAACAACTATTTTCTTAGTTTTAGCCACTAAAATACAATTAGATAAAGATGTACTTATAACCTAGAAACATATGCATCTCTGCTTCCATCTCTGAGAATCCTTTTCTCCTAGAAGCATCCTCCTCCATCTTTTTCTCCTGTTCCATAAATTTTTAAAAAAGAATGTTGAAATAACAGATGAATCAAAACATATATCGCTAAATAACACTGAAAGCCTCAATTTAGCACGTGCTTTTGTCAGACTGAAGGTATAGTTTAAAAATTAAGCAGATGATTGCTTTGCCCTATTGAGGTTTACAGGACCTTGAAGTAAAGTCAGAAAGCTGGAATAATGCAAAACCTCAAGGAAGGGAAGAAGCACAGAAACCCCAAACTGAAATTCATAAAATGTGTTCATTTTCCTCAAGCCTGGTGTTTTTGATTGCTTCTGCTAGAGAAATATTTGCAGGCACTACAAAGTCCACAGCCAGGCTCCCTGAAATGGGTCTTGTTTGTAGAAAAGGAGAACTTTGGTGTTAAAGAAATTTTCTAGAAACCATTTAGCAGTGATGCCTTCTGCTGCCTGGAGTCATATCAGAGGGATAAGGGGAGAGTGAGCATTGTTGCCACAGGAGAGGACAGGGGACACAAACCAGAGGAAATCAAGCATCATTTGTAGCACTGCTAACTAAACACTTTTTTTTTTTTTTTGCTGTTAGTGGTATCAAAGTTTTAAATAAGAATTGACACCTAACTGTGTGGGGCTTGAAAAACGAACAGAAACAAAACACAAAGTTCCTGCTTAAACTTCAGAATTCTTTTATCTTCTGTGTGCAATGCCTAGCCCAAGAGGTGCTCAACTTTTGAGTGTTATTATATGACTTCACAAACAAGAGTAGCCAACTAGAACTGAAAATAATAAACATTAAGAGTTATAAAAAATATTTCCACTTAGCCTTGCTGTTCCTAAATTATTATTTGTTCCTTTCCAGATTTATCCTGCCCTTCTAGAGATTTTACATTCTTTATTTGTGAATTAGCATGTCAGGGATGCCAGAGGTGTCCACAGGTATAGCTTCTATCCAAGCTTTATGGGACAAGCCTGTCAAGAGTTAGTGGTAGAAATAGCATCTAAAATGGAGATCCAGTTCACAAGAATTTAAGTCCTATGCAATTTTCTTCAACCATAGATTAATTCCAACTCAAACAGTTCTAGTACACGATCCTAAAGTTCTCATAATGTTTCATCTAGACAGCTCACATCCTGTCCTACAACGCTGTGCAGCAGTGCTGCAGACTTACACAGCTGCTGCATTTCACATCAGAGCTGCCTCAGCCCCTGCCATAGGTGAACTGACAATTATGAGCAGTTTCAGTTCATAAAGCACTTTTAAATCTTTCAGGAAGAAAAATATGAATGAATGTTCATTTTCAAGGGAAATCTGTAAGAACTGTAGAGAGTACAACTATAAGAATCCATCTTGCATTACATAATGGTATAAGTACATGATAGTATCCAAAATTTAAGAGACTCATAAACCCCTGAAACCTGCAGGGAGCTGAACTGCTATTCTGTGTAATGACAAGTGAGAAAAAAACCCGCTTTGTTTTTAAGATTCTTCAGTTACCACGTTTCCATTTATTAACCTCTGTACCTGAATGTACATGCTACATGGATGCAGTGCCACCGTCTTTACAAAAATTAATACATATTATTGGGGATGGGTATGTTTATATATCTTCCCTTTGTGTTGTATCTTGGAACACTTAAATAAGTTACCCTTTTTACCTAGTAACTGCTGTAGAGTATTTTCTCACCTTACCCTTGAAATAAATACTTGTGTATTACATGTTAGGTCGCCTTGAGCAGTGTGTTAGATTCTCATCTATACTAAGGTCTTTTAAGTCTCTCGGGAGATATAGAAGAGCATACACTTAATTTAAAAAGTAATGCATTCTTATCCTTGGATCCTGTTCCATCAGTACAACTGTGTGTAAAATGTCCCTAGCATGTATTTGATTCTGGCCATATAGTTAGGAAAAAAAATAACTATGTAAGACTTACAAGATTAGGAGTTGTTTTGTTTTAAATGAGAGATTCAGCTGACTGCAAACTTCCTAGCTTACTTACTATCTTTTCACTAACAGAGCTAGTAAATTAATTTGCTAAATCAGATTTTTTTAAAATTATTAGATACTGATTCTAAGAAAGTCTTAACACTGCAAGCTCCTGTGTTTAGCAAGATGCATATTTTATTTAGTACTTCCAGCATAATGTGCTTGGACAGGCAGCGACACAATGGAGGAGCAGCTCTCCACATGGTTGTGCAAACTACATTAGCAGAGTCATTTCATGCCAGTGTCTCCTACCTCAACAGAACCACATCTATACTGCCTGAAAGCCTCGCGCGCTGCTTGCAACAATTCATGTACTGTGTTGTGTAGTAAGACACTGATGTATGTGCAATCCAGGAATTTTAAATGTCCCCACAGGATATCAAATACTATCCGGACCGTTTGTAAATACTTTCCCAGTGCTCTGCAGAAAATGAGCCAGTTCTTTTCAAATCTACTTAAATGACATTTTTGTCTTATCTAAAAATCTATGTTCCTGTTTAATAAAATCATCTGGGCAACTTACTGTTTCATCAGTACTGCAAGCTTATGCCTTCATTAATAAATTCTGTTTGAGCGTTAGGATTACCCCCAGTAGAGACAGCTGGGAAACTGCAGTATAAAGTCAAGCAGCACATTTAATGACCAACGAACTTCTGGAAACTTAGTCCAAAATGATACATCATTGTGTCAGACACTCTTAAGCAATATGCAGCTTGGTCTCCCTCTTTAGAAACATGAAACCCCCTGAAACCGCTACCACAAATTGTGAGCCTTTTAAATTACTGCCAAGCCACCTGCTTTTCTCCAGGAAACTTCATAAAACTCTCCAAATTAGTAATGTCATTAAGTAAAGCTTACCGAACTGTTGTTATTCTGAAGGAGTATTAGCTGTTTAGTTTAAGGAAACCAATGGGGATTTTTATCATGGAAAGAACTGTCATGTATATTGTATAATCTATTCCAAATGAAATACTTTTAAAATATTCTTAAATGTGCTATTCTTTCACATTTTAATCTTTCTGGGAGAAAACTGTATAACCATATTCTTGGGATTTAACTCATATGATGAAGTTCACTTCAGGAAAGGGTATGAGAAAGATTCAGTTTATGTGTCTTCAGATGGTATTAAGAGCTATATAAATCAAATGTCTGATTTTGCATTGCAATGGCAGAAATAGTGCATGGATCGAAGAGGGAGCCTGATTTCCCCCGTTCATTCTCTTTTCTTGAATGGTTCTGCAGAGCGGGCAAGGATGGATTATAGGAATGCTTTCTGTCAAGGAGTCGGCCAAAACCGTACCATCTCATCTTGGAGTAATTTATCCAATAAGATGATTTAGAGGACAGTTCAGTGGCACCATTTTTGGAAGGCAAAAGCAAAGAGGAAGGAATATAAATCAAAGGTGACTGGCAGGTAAAGGATATATGCAGCAATCAGCCAAACCATGTGCACACTGGCACAAATTCAACAAGATCATTTATAAAAATTTTAAGTCAGGAGTACACAAAAGGGGGTCTGGTGCTAACTAAATCCACAGATAGATTACACGCCACTGAAATAAACACTTCCAGATGCTGGCATACAAAAACCTTTTACAGAAAGAAATGTTTTCTTTCATAAATCTGAAAGGAGGAACCTTGAATTGGGGGTTGGGAGAGAAGGGAACAAGATTTCCAAACTGAGATTTGACTTCCTACTGGTTTTATAGAATAATAACTCATCTTTTTCAAACACACAGTGTTAACTCTGTAAGAATAACAAATAGCTACAGACAATAGCTTGAAGCATAGACAAAGACTTCATAAATATATAACTGTTTGATGAAATTAATGGGGTTTTAGCTTTCACAATGAGAAGAAACAATAAAAATGTTAATTTGACTTTCTGTATCATAATCTGAAAGTATAACTGAAGGAAGTTTTCAAATGCTTTTTGACATAAATACAAGGTTTTAATTTTTGAAAACCAATTCAGAACAAAAGACTGACTTCTTACAAACCAATATCAATCAATTTTGGATATTAATAAGGGCAGTATATAATATGCAGGACCCTAAATATCAGAGATTTTTTATTTCATTTCTATGTGTCTAGTTTCTTTTGGAAACAGCATTCAAAATTTGTATCATTTCAGAGCTTTAGAAAAATTAAGCTGTAGCATATCCCTATTGTGTATATTGAAGCATTCATAGAAGATTGTATTCCACAACTTCCTACTAATATTTTGGTCTGAACTATGTAGAAAGAAATTTATTTTAGTTAAGAAGTCTAAGTTGCAGACCAAATGTGAAGCTGAATTTTTCTTGGAATTTAAGGCACCTAAGCCAAACTGTTTTTTTAAAATGGGCTGTTCTGTTTATCTCTAAAGATACCATACTGTCACACTATCCTTTATATTTTCAAAGATTCCCTGTCTTCTTTCCACCGCCAGATTCAGCTGGTTTAGTCTCTCACAAGCTCAGCTTTGCCAGCTCTTCAGCTACTATTCCACAAATTATGTTTTCTAAGGGAAATTAGTGGAGTCAATATTATCTTTATTAAATTGAAATTAGTAAAAGTTTGCATCGAATTTCATTTTTTTTTCCACAACAGAAATCTATTTAAGCATTTTCATAAAAGCTGAGCACAATCAGGATCAATCATAGTAATTTTTAAAACACTGGAAGTGAAAGGTATCGACTAAATAAATAATGTGATTGTGAAACTATTATTTACATGAACACCAAACTTATTGAAGTCTATATGAAACACTTGCATTTGTTATTTAAGAACCAGTAAGACTATAGGCTGTATAAGGCCCAAATAATGTAAGCCTCTGCTAAACAGCACTCTGGCACTACATGTTGTTCGTGCAGGGAATATCACAAGCAGTACCATAAACATGGGTTTGTAAATATTCATTGTTTTATGATGCTTAGGCAATTTTATGGGACTGAAATTTTTAACAAGAGAAGGTTTAGACTAGCAAGGCTTTTCATGCTGAAATGGCTTGGAGCCTGAAGGGGCAATCTCCCCCAAAATTAAAAACCCAAACAAAAGTTGGTTAAACCCTCTGTTCATTCAATACGCTCCATTTACACACACACACTGCTGAATAACGGCCACTGTCCTCCGCAGGTCTGTGCAGGATTATAATTTACATTTATAAACTTGGTTTCTCTTTAACCAAACATCTAAAACATCTCATTTCAGAACTGGCATAAACTAGAGGGGACAAAGAATCTGTTTTGGGAACATTTTTTTTTTGTTCTTTTTGCCTGTGCTCTTCCAGTCTTGTATCTGAGCACTTTGGTTTTCATTTCAGGGTAAAACTGCACTTTTTACTAGAGTTGTTCTCCCATGGTCACAACTTCTACTTACAAACTGTTTGTGTACTACTTACAAGGTTTCAGATAATCACTATATATTGATCACAGAATAAAGGTCCTTAAAGAATTATTCAGTGTTTGTTACAGCAACTGCTAGAAATACAATCAATTAAAACAACATGAAATAATTTCTCTAGAGATATTATGCTTGTATTCCTGGTAAAAAATATCCATCTAATATTTTTTGTGAACACCTTGGTATACTAAATATAATTATTTATCATAATATTTGGATTAATATTAGTATTATACCAATAGGCCCAGTCAAGACTGCAGATCATTCTCACTATGTCCTTTACAGAGATGAGCTTTTTAGGTTAATTTAAATCTAACACACTACTATTATTACACTTTTTTGGCCAGTCTGTAAAAAGACTGATCTTGTTATAATTTGGTTTGGTATTAATTTTGATCCCATTTAAATCCTGCATCTTATTGAAATCAGTGATGCTGCCATGTTGTAAAGTAACAGTTCAGAATCAAAGTTTCATGAAGAAAAAGAGATGTACCCCAGTCATGCTACAAGATACAGAAATTTGTCCTTTCCCAAAATGACTTTCCACTGATTTCCCACTGAACTCCAATAAATTCTGTACATGGAAGAGAAGTAATCCTCTTACTCTCTGCATTCTAGGTTGCACTTCAGTGTGACTCATAGTTAGACCGCTCCACTAAATGAACCATGAAATGATCTAATCAGGCAGTTATAGTCTCCAGGCAAGGTGTTGTAATACCAATGTCACTGTACTTGAGATTCTAGGATAGACTGAGATCATGTTTAATAACAGGGCATTCAGGATTACTCTACTCCTTAACTATCTAAATGAAAAATAAGAAAAAGAACATGTGTAGAAAAGTACAATAAAAAAAAAAAAAGATGTTATGTGAAATATTATTAAGTTCATATACACTAATTTTATATCCAAATGTAAATTCACGTCTCAGTATAAAAAGTCTGTTCATCCTCTGTAGACATATTTCCCATTTTCCTTGAGCAAGGAAGCAAGATTTAGTCTTCAATGAACGAATACAGATAAAACTTTTCACTTCCTTAACTTAAATGCACAAAGCACCGAGAAATAGATTCAGGTACAGCACATGGAATTGCATCATCCCATGTGATGATGAGTTACATATTTCCCAGTCCTATCTTGCAAAATTATATGGCATTACTTTTAAACTCAATTATTTATTTCTCTGCTCTTTGGAAGCCTCGACCACTTTCAAGTAAGCAATATTAAGTACTACCCAATACCATTAGTAGAGAATATATAGATAAAATATATGGCTAGGCTACCTTAGATAAAAATATGGCTAGGCTACCTTAGATATGATACAGTGCAGAAGAATATAAAGTACACTTGCTGCTTTCCATTGTGGCTTGCACTTGGAGACAAAACCTAAATGCTCTAATTATGTTAGTCATTTTGACATAGCTATTAAGGTCAAAATAAATGCAAACGGATCATTTTCACTAGTTTAATGTTAGCTCTCATTTACCGTATGATTATAAAACTTTCAAAGTGCTCCTTTTGTCCAAACCAACATCCATCAAATGCTGCTAAAGAATAAATTATACAGCTTAACTTTTCTTCCAAAAAGTGTCTTATTAGGAACATTTATCACCAAATCAGATGGAATAGAGGGACAATCATGATGAAACAGCAAAAAAAGGGAAAGATGTCAGAAAACAACACTTTCATACTTTAGAAATACATATTCTAGCATAAGTCCTATCAGGATGAGCATGGTGAGAGTCTGGAACAAGATGTCCAGAGCAGTTGAGGATGTCCCATCCCTGAAAACATTCCAGGTGAGGTTGGATGGGGCTTTGAGCAACATGATCTAGTGGAAGATGTCCGTGCTCATTGTAGGATGTTTGGACTAGATGATCTTTAAAGGTCTCAACCAACCCAAACCTTTCTATGGTTTGATGACTAATATCCTGGACTTCAGGGTGACATTGAAGTCACTAGAATGGATGATTTTATGGATAACCAACAGACTGGCAGTTGTCAAGGACCTGTTGCATTCAGTTAGTATTTGAACCAAAACTGCTAGGGGATGAGTTGTCTACCTAGAAGAATGAAATATAACAGTCATGCGTTATCCCACACAAGGATTCGTGATGTGGAAAGACAGCCACCAATTGCACCCCAACATTACTCATGGAAAGTAATGAAAAAGCTTAGTCAAATGAGTAGAGAAAAATAAACTCATTTCTTTTAATCCTTTGGAACAGTAGTGAATGAAAAATGGAGTTAAGAGATGGGAACCCTAACTCTGAGAAAAACCTGGTGCCCAAGCTGTGAGATGGTGTATGGGAAACTGAGATAACTTGTCATCCTGAATCCCCACATGAGGGCTTGGAACATAACGCAAGATCTACGTCAGAGAGTTTCACCAGAGAAACATGTCTGAGAGAGATCCTGAATATAAAACTAGCACTTTAATACCAAGACAAGATTAGAGCCAATACCCTACATGTGTAAAGTTCTCATGGTCCTCTGATCTGCTGTACCTGTTCTGCTCTCAACCACCTTGAGGAATGGAAAAGCAGTCTGAGGAAAAGCCAAACAACCCACACCACAATGAAGGCTGTGTACTGGTAGGATAAATGAAAGACCAGAAGATGACTCTCCTATCAGTTCATGCCCTCTTGTGTATTGTGTCAAGGAAACAAGTAAATTTTATTCACGTGAGCAGAATCAAGGCTTCATACATCACAGTCTCCTAGCTTTAGGTGTGCATAAGCAAGTACCTGAGTCAAATATGAGTGAGTCATCACTGAAAAACATTAAGCTTAAAACAAAGCAGATCCCTTCCCATGACCCCACAGAGGAGAAGAAAGGTAGGGGGTTTTCACATTTTTGGAGTGTGATGTTCAATCTGGAGAAAAAAAGGATAGTTTCCTAGCTGGTAATCCAGTCAAGTATTTACATTTTCATCTGTCTCTCTCTGAAATCATATATGGGTCTCGCCATTAATGAGGGTGAGTCTCCAGACAGTGCAGAAATTAGCCTTAGTCTAAGAATGGAGAAGTTCTGGCTCCCTAGAGATGCAAAATGCTAAGAAGGAAGGAAAAAAGAAAAGGAAAGGAAAGGGAAAGGGAAAAG
>JAAGNO010014611.1:12552-36936 GCA_033439905.1 Ceryle rudis
GTGGTTTTTTGTTTTTTTTTTGTTTTTTTTTTTTTTTTTTTTTGAAAGCTAGAGTTTTTTCTAAAAATATCACTCTCTTCCTGTAATTAAGTTCTTTTATTTTAACTTTTCTTTCCTGGTGGAGAAAATATTGCAAAAGCTGCTTCTAACAAAAACACTCACTTTATTTTTATTGATTTCTTTTCAACAAATGGCTAGGCAGTCACTTTTGATAAAACACTTAGTAAGAGTAAATAGATCAGGAAATATGACCTATCCAGTAGACTTTGGACAGAGTGATGAAGGCCAATCAGGGTTTCTTGTGACCTATTAAATCCATAACAGTAGCATAGACTTTTATTCA
Organism: Ceryle rudis; assembly: GCA_033439905.1. Lineage (NCBI taxonomy): Eukaryota > Metazoa > Chordata > Aves > Coraciiformes > Cerylidae > Ceryle > Ceryle rudis. Next base: position 12,896 of record JAAGNO010014611.1, read on the forward strand.
TAATGCAAACACATACATAAAGCAACACAAAAAAAGTACTCTGAAGTATTATGGGCATATCTTGCCATCAGACACAGAAAATTCTCCCTGATTTTAGTAAAAATGTTGATGTGTCTCATGGCAATATGAGGAATTCCCTAAGAAGAATTTAACAGATAAGTATTTTTACTCAAACAAAAGGTTCATTTTTTATTTCTGAAAATCTTTGCAGACAGTATTAATTTCAATTATACAGGAATATCACATTTATTCCACAGTTTCCAAATTTACATCAAATTAACTTAATAATTTTTTTTAATCAAAACTGAGGAAGACTTGGGGATATTCAAATGTAAAAGGTCATAGCATGAAGGGAGTAGCTAAAGACTGGAAACATGTGAGGCCCCTGGAGCATGATAGTCCTTGTACAGTAAGGACCAGAGTCTTCTGTTTGCTTCCTAAAGTTCTCTTTTTATGTGGCTAGTGATGGACAGACAGAAGAAAACAATACTATGAGAAGGCATTTGACACAAAAAGAAATATAGGACCTGTGCGGCATCTGTGATTTGTTGTTCAGGTCTAGAGTTGAAATTGTGAAGTGGAATTTCTTAATATTTTTTACAGCTACAGAAGTTTCCCTTCAATTTATTAAATGCTAGAAAATATGAAGCCTAAGAATCATTTTGTATTAATTGCACATCATCAATTGTAACTTCAAAATAAAGTGCCTTCTTAAAAATATGTGCTATTCTTAATTTCTCTAGAATTTAGAGTATTCAGGTCCAAGCAGTCATGTAATAAAAAAAAATTAATTTCAGTTACCTAGCAGTCATAGAGGAATTGAAGCCTACTTTAATGGGATCAAAAGCTCCTTTAGGTGTCTGTATTCCTTACATAAAGCCTGGAGACAGTTAGACCATTAGGTATTTCAAGCAGGGTATATACAGCATCAGCCACAGTAGCTGAGTGGGGTTTTTAACCTTTCAGGGTGATCACCATAGAATTATACAGGAAGTTCTGTTCCTCTCCAAATCCCAGCAGTAATCACAGCACTGAAGAGAATTTTCTTCATTTGGTGTTCAGAACGTCCCCTCAAAAGGCTAACTCAACAGCTACCAAAGCAAAAGACAGTAAACCGTTTTGGTTTTTTTTTTTTTTTCTTTAATACTGTTTAAAGAAGTTTTGCAGGAAAACAAAAAAAAATATCTTTCATTATACTCTTCCATATGAAGGCATTCAGTCTGTCATCTTTCACTAGGCAGGAGTGTCCTAATCATTAGACACAGCTCTTTACCCTACATTTGTTACAACTGACAATTTTAAATTTTGAAATTCATGACAGTCTCAGACAGATAAATTACTCTTACTCAGAAGTTTCAGACTTGTTCAGTAGAGGTCAAACACTTGGTAGATGATCAGTAGCCTTTGGTATGGGAGATACTGCATTCACATGATTTATTGGTTTGTGCAGAACAACCAATCTTTGACATTCCAATACTGTGAGCATTTAGATATGCAGTCAGTTACAATGAGAATACAGAAAAAAAATATGCTTCATCTGTTTTATCAAATGGGGCTGAGATTTTTAAAATGCAGTACGGGACAGGATGCCTGCCAACATCACCTACAGAAAACTGGAACGTGTTGATGAAAAAATATATATTCATGGTGTGCAGGACTTTGACTTTCAGTGAGGGACAACAACTTTTCAAGTGTGGAATGATACTCTTCCTTGTTTAAGTAAGCATAGAAACTTCAGTTCATCAGGAATGCCTTACCTTAAACATACATAAACTCATTGCTCTCCATTTCTGAAGCATATTTATGTGCAATGCAATTCAATTTTAATTTAAAGTTCAGGAAAATGTCTAGCAGATTAGCAAAACTGTTTTTAAGGATTATATCTGAATTTAGTGTTCTACTCAGTAGGGATGAAATTAAATACTGTAATCAGAAACAAAGCTGGAAACAGGGACAAGGTTTCTCCCAAATGAGACTTGTAAAAATTTAGCAAAGTAATACTCACCACCTGCTCAATCCCCTTCTAGCCCTACATATACAGGACTGAATTCTGCATAGAAGCACAAAAACAAGATGAAGGCATAGTTTTAGAAAGGAAGTGAAGAATAGTATCTTAAAATAGGGGCCTGTTGTCTTTAATATCTTTATCAATAATCTGGATGAGGGAATCGATGGCAGACTCAGTAATTTTGCAGATTACAGCAAGTTGGATGGCAGTGTTGGTCTGCTTGAAGGTAGGAAGGCTCTACAGAGGGATCTGGACAGGCTGGATTGATGGGCCAAGGCCATGACCATGACAAGGTTAAATGCTGGGTCCTGGACTTTGGTCAAAATAACCTCATGCAATGCTGCAGGCTTGAGGAAGAGTTGCTGGAAAGCTGGCCAGTGGTGAAGGACCTGGAATTGCTGGTCGACAGCTGGCTGAATATGAATGGGCAGCGTGCCCAGGTGGACAAGAAGGCCAACAGCGTCTTTGGCTTGTATCACAGTGTGTCCTGCAGGACTAGGAAAGTAATTGTCCCCCCTCCACTTGGCACTGGTGAGGCCATGTCTTCAGCACTGTGTTTAGTTTTGGGCACCTCATTACAAGAAGGACATTGATGTGCTGGAGTGGTGAAGGGTCTACAGCAAAAATCTTGCAAGGAGCAGTTGAGAGAACAGGGGTTGTTTAGCCTGGAGAGAAGGAAGTTCAGGGGCATACTTCCTTGCTTTCTATAACTACCTGAAAGTTGTAGCAAGGTGAGTGTTGGTTTATTTTCCTAAGTAACAAGCAACAGCAAAAGAGAAAATGGTCTCAAGTTGCACCAAGAGAGGTTTAGATTAGATATAAGGAAAAATTTCTTCACTGAAAAGATTGTCAAGTGTTGGAACAGGCTTCCCAGGTAAAGTGGTTGGGTGTAAATATCTCCCTGGAGTTGTTTAAAAAAATTGTAGGTGTGATACTTAGGGACATGGTTTAGTGGTGGAGTTGGCAGTGCTAGATTAATTGTTGGACTTGATGATCTTCAAGGTTCCTTCCAACTGTTTTATGTTCCTTTCCAAATATTTTATGATTCTATGATTTCAGAATGAATGATGTACCTAGAAAGAAATATCAAAATCGTTTGAGAATGTCTCTTTATGTTTAGGAATGAAGATCTTTTGCGTTTTTGGTATTTCAATGCTTAGCTATATTTTACCACAAATCAGGCTGACCATGTCATTCTAGCTCAAGTCCATTGTATTTCAAGGATGGGAAACAAAGAGGAACAGATTTCATCTTGCACTCAAGGCAGGCCAGTCAAAATGAGGTGCACGTGCTATCTCTGCAGGACTTTTCTAGCTGGAAGGAATTTTATTTCTCACTGCAATTCTTTCACTGAGTTTCTCCCTGGAGAGTGGTAAATGACAATGACTGAGACAAATTAGCCACACTGAGAGGCACTGGAAATTTTTAAAAGTACAACTCAAGGATCCACTAGTCCCATCCAAACTCTGTTCCCTTTTAAAACCTGTCTGCAACCTGATACATGTTGAACTCCAATGAAACTGTCACCCATTGGTCTGATTGTTTTTTTCCAGTATATAGAAACTCAAAAATGTTACTTTTTCTAGTTTCCATGACAGTGTGATAGGATACGCTCTGCTAGACTTTGATGCGGAAATATGTAATATAATAATGTGTAAAATTGTACTATGTGGTCAAGAAGGATTAGTCCTTAATACACAGTATACAATATCTATTTCAAATATACCAGAAAATACCTAGGATAAAGATAATTTCTGTTTAATTAACACAATTTGACACAATTTTTTTGGTACAACTACTTCATAAGTTCTCAGTAACAGAAGTGTCAGAAAATGTGTTACCTTTATCTGCTGGTATTCTATAGCCTCTTAAATCTAATGTGGAATGTGAAAAGCAGGGAAACATATTCAGGTTACCTAGAGAGCTTACAAAAGACAGGCTTGTGTAATCTAGGGTGTCAGCAAAAGAAAGAGATATTCTTCATTCTAAACTAAGCACACAGTGAACAGACAAAATCTACACTACTACGTACTCTCTCTTTAGTACCAATACTCTGCTTTTTAGTCCAGAATCACTAGTCTTTCTTAGAAGACTTAAATGTTGCTTTTTAGGATATCCATTGTTGTGGAGTGTTAATACCTGCCATCTAAATGGAACTTGGATCATTTACATGTATGTGGCAATCTCAAAAGGAGACAAAAAACAAGCTGTGTTTTTAAAAAGAACTCAGTCACATACCAGAACTCAAACTCAGGAAGGATACTAAGTCCTGTTAATAATATCTGAATATCAAAACTTAAGCTAAGGACAAACTCTAATCTGTCAGAGTTTTGATTTCTATAGAGCAATAGATACAAGGAATAATAGCAATATGCACTTTTTCAAAAATAAACAGATCATTTTTTCATTTTAAGGAAAAAAAAATTGTAATAGTGTCTGAACATGCCAACTAGAGATTCTTGTAATAGGTCTACCTAGAAACTATCAAATACATCTTTTGCCCATTTTTTTGATTGCTCTGGTTTTAGGTATTCTCTTATTTTTGGTATTCGCTGACCATTAATATTTCTTGCAACATTTAAAGTTAGTTTTACAGTCACACTGGGAACATGTACAGGAATGAATTTTAGATCTTCATATGCAAATAGTATTTTTGAAACTCCCATGGGTGCCTCTTTTCAGAAACTGGAGGAGAGGGAGGGAAGACCTAGGAAATTTATTGAGTAGGGCTGTATATTACAAAATGTAAAAAGTAACAAACATTCATCTCAGACTGTCAGCCCATTACATAAAAACACTTTTAAAAGTTAAGGAAAACAAAGACTAAGAAAAATTAAGGAATGAAACCAAATCTCAGGTTTACCATAAATAGTCAGAAAAGGCACTAAGATAATTTGGAAAAATAAGAGGAGAATGGTACAGGAAACATAAGATAAGAACATATTAAAACTAAACCCTATTCATGAACACAGAAAGGGAGGCTATATTACAGTGTTAATAAACCCTGATATATTCCCTAATTTGATAGCAATGCGATAAAACCCAAACCCAACAACACCCCCTCCACCGAAATCCAAACCAAAAAATCTTCATTGTCACATCTACCACTTTCACTGTCTCCTGAAATGCTAGCAGTCTTTGTTGGACCTTCACCTTTTTATCACGTGAAATGACAAAATAAGACCAACAACAGAGAAGAACCTCAATGGCTGCTGTCACCAACAGTTTCAGCCAAGTCACAAACAACAGTCAGGTGAGATCCAGAGCCCTGTAATGTAGATATTTAAAGTAGAGCTGCCTAGGCAACAACTAGGTATGTAAGTTCTTATCAAAGGCAATGGAGATGAGATGAAAACAGTTAATAGAGACTACTGAGTTGTTTAACTTACCCTAAAGTAAACAATCATATTTCATCACCTTACAAGCTCTCTAGGTTTCATTGACTGAAGCTCTGTCCACTGCCTCTCTTCCCAAAAGCAAGCTTGGCCATTTAGCTTTTGTGCAGACAGCTCTAGATACCTACAGGAAGCATAAGCTATATCCTTAATTGCAGTTGTGACTTTGATCATGCTAGTGCTTTTTTCCTCCTACCTTTTTAGCTTGAACATATTATTTTTATTGATTGTCTTTCTTTCACATTTTGTTGTGTGTTTAAACAGACTTTATTACCAAAATTAGACTTTGCAACACTTGTCTGTGCAGGTAAACTACAGCAGTGTCTTAAGCAGATGTGGATACTGGCACTCCTCTAGGTCCAAATGTCTGCCAAGATGTTGTACCAATACTAGAACCGTCCCACAGGCAAGCTGTTAGCAGGACTCAGCGTTGAAACAGAAAGTAACTTCTATCTTTGATGGTTTTTTCACCTCATCCTTTCCTATGCATTTGTTTTGTTTCATTTTCAAGGAAAAAATATAAAACTGCCACAAACTTAATAGATTTAATTAAATAAATTACTAGAATGGAATAACATGGAATGGCATGGAATATTTCAGTTCGAAGGCACTCACGATGATCATCTAGTCCAACTTCCTGACCACTTCAGGTCTGACTAAATGTTAAAGCATATTGTTAAGGGCATTGCCCAAATGCCTCTTAAACACTGAGAGAATTTGGGCATTGACCATCTCTCTAGGAAGCCTATTCCAGTGTTTAACCACCCTCTTGGTAAAGACATGCTTCCCATTGTACAGTCTAAACCTCCCCTAGCACAGCTTTGAACCATTCCCACATATCTTAGCACTGGATACCGGGAAGAAGAGCTCAGCACCTCCCTCTCCACTTCCTCTCCTCAGGAAGCTGTGGAGAGCCATGAATTCACCCCCTCAGACTCCTTTTCTCTGAAGGGAGAAAGGAAAACAAGTCCTCAGTCAAGGACTTCTCAGAGGACATTCCTTCCAGCCCTTTCTTCCTTCCAGCCCTTTCACCAGCTTTGTTGCTCTCCTCTGGATGTATTCAAGGACCTTCACATCCTTCTCAAATTGAAGGCCCCAGAACTGTACAAAGTACTCCAGGTAAGGCCACACCACTGCTGAGTATAGTGGGATAATCAGCATTTTCAACTTCTGGTTATACTGAGGTTGATGCTTCCAGGATGTGGTTTGCCCTCTTGGCTGCCAGGGCACGTGGCTGACTCGTATTGAGCCTGCTGCTGACCGAGACCCCCAGATGCCATTCTGCAGGACTGCTCTCCAGACACTTCTCTCCTAATTTATACTTAAGCCCAGCATTACCCTGTGCTAGTTGCAGAATCCAGGATTTCACTTTATTAAATTCCATCCCATTAATCGTAGCCCAAGGCTCCAACCTATTTAGATCCCTCTGGAAAACCTCTTGTCCCTCAAGAAAGTCAACAGCACCTCCCAGTTTGGTATCACCAACAGACTTGCTAATGGTGCATTCAACTCCTGCACTAAGATCATTGATAAATATATTTAACAGAACTGGCTCTAGAATTGAAGCCCGAAGAACACCACTGTATCACTGCTGGTGACCAGTCACCATTCAGATATAGCTCCTTTCACTACAATACTTTGTTCTCTGCCCTTCAGACAGCTCTTCACACAGCACACTGTGAAGCCCCTTATCCCAGGACTGGACAACTTGTCCAGAAAGATGCTGTGAGGGACAGTATCAAAGACCTTACTAAAATCCAGAAAAGCTACATGCACCTGTTTCCCTTCATCTGCTAGCCAGGCGACCTTATCATAGAAGGGTAATAACTTAGATAAACAGGACTTTCTTTTTGTGAACCCATGTTGACTGTTCATTCTAACAAGGAAAGAAAATAGGGTTTTCAAACTGAAACCCACTTTTTTTTTTTTTTTTTTTTTTTCTTCTCTTCTCTGTGTGTGTCTTCCCATAAAAATGTAAAAGTGCTTCAGGATGTTAGTTTGCCATGAGCATTTTCAATCCCTTTACAGCAAACATCACTGTCCAACTATCTTAACATTTATGGTAGGGACATAATAGCATACATTTGGTGCTTGGGATATTATAGTAAAACTAATGCCCCAAATCAACTATATATCACTGCCAAAATATAAGGTAACTGTCATGACCCAATTTCTGAGCTACCCTGGGTAGTGTGGAGGGTTGTGCAAGATTCAAAAATTCCCTTGGAGTAAATTAAGGTGAAATGACACCAAGCAGCTGATCAATTTGTTAATTTTATATGAAACAAAAAGCATTATCTGTAGTTCAGAAACATCGGTCTCTAATGCCTGAAAGATAAAAAAGTTCATAAGAGTAGAAGAAAGAAAAGGGGAAAGATAGAAGAGAGTTAGATATCACCATCCAGCAATGTCTTGCATGACCGGTTCAGATATTGAGTTCTTAGGTGATGGGTGCACATCCAAGGACATCTTGCAGAACCAGTCCAGACCTTGCATTCTTTCCTAGTGGATGCACACTGTCCTCTTTATACACCTGTGACAGAAGTGGAGTGGCCACACCCCAGTAATGAACAGGAGATACACCATCCCATCTTCTCAGAACTTATCTCTTCCTACAGCTAACTCCCTTATCTGCAGGAGCAAGCTCTGCCTCGGGCCGGGGAGGAGCAGTGCCATTGCTGCATTTCACACCTTCCCCCTCCAGGCAGGCCTTTCTCATTCTGTACCCAGGTGACATTGTTACCTCATCACCATGTTTGAGACATTAGTCCTTTAAGGAGCAGTCAGGCTCCTACAGTAGCATATATTTCAGTTTACTAAAGTAACAACCAAAGTATAATAAACTCAAGGGTCCAAAGCACTAGTGTAAATGTGCTAATTAAATTAGAACTCAAGACATTTTAATGGCACTTACTGCTCCATAAACAGAGGAGAAAAGCAGTGCAGCCAGAATCTAATTTTGTGAGGATCAAACCATTTTTCCTTCAGAATTTTAGTATCCAACAGTGGGCAGCCACTGTTACTGAAGTGCATACATTATATCATTTTGATCCCATGTTAGAAATAGCAGTTAACAGAGACAACCAGCATGTGCAATAGTTTTCACAGCAGCTTCTGGGCACAGCTTTGGGATCTTTTGAGAATATCTTTTGGGATCATCAGACTCTCAGAGAAACCTTGGAAAAGCATAGCTACAGGAGGATGAGACTTCTAGCAAACTAGTTGCTCTAAAACAGCTGTCAACTGTTCTTGATTAAAATATGCTTTAAGCTTTCTTATTCCACCTGACTCCAGATTAAGCAAGGTCAAGCATCTCTTAGATATTAGGCAGAGGCCTAGAGGACAGAAAAGAAATGCCTGGTCAGTACCCTGGTAGCAGATGATGGCCTAGGAGCTGCATCTGGTGAAGAACCAGGGCTGGCTGAGCCTGAACCACACAACAGCTCTATAGAAAGGAAGCAAAGAATTGCAGTGAGTAGCTCTGTTGTGGGGGATGTAGGCCCCAGTCTGCCATCCTGACTGTTGTCTAGTGAGGTACCCGGAGTACTGTGTCCAGCTCTGGGGTCCCCAGTACAAAAGAGAATCAGACCTGATAGAGCAGGTCGAAAGGAGAGTCAGAAAAATGATCAGAGGATGCGAGCACTTCTGTGAAGAAAATCTGAGAGAGTTGAGGTTGTTCAGCCTGAAGAAAAGACTTCAGGAAGACCTCATTGCAGACTTTCAATGTATAATGTGGGTTATTAGAAAGATGGAGAAAGACCTTTTTGCTAATCCTGTAGTGACAGGACAAGGGACAACAGTATTAAACTGAAATAGGACAGACTGAGTTTTGACATAAGGAAGAAACTTTTTATGATGAGGGTGGTGAGGCACTGGAACAGGTTGCCCAGAGTTTAGGATGCCCCATCCCTTGAAGTGTTCATCGTCTGGTTGGACAGGAGTTTGAGTACCTTTATCTAGTGAAAGATGTTCCTGTTCAAGACAGGGAAGTCAGAACTAGATGGTCTTCAAGGGTCCCTTCCAAACTGAATCATTCTATGATTCTACTGGTGCACTACTCCCTGCTGCTCTTCTGTAGGCATAACAACAATACTGCCAGAGAAGAACTGGAATGTATTAAGGGTAGCAGCATGGCCCCAGAGACAAGGGTCAAGCACACGGAAGATTGAGTACTTTTATCCTCGGTCCTAGAGGTTTTTGTCACCTCAGTCCCTGGAAAAATGATAAAGACAAGAAAGTGATTAGGAGTGATCACCACAGATTTTTGAAGGAGGAATCACACCCGATCAACCTCAAACCCTTCTTTGACAAAATAACTGCATGTATGAGTGTTAGTTAATATGATCAACACATCTTGTGGTTATACAAACTCTTTCACATTTATGTTTATGTGCCATAAGAAAAAAAAATAGTCTCAAAAGCACTTTGTGCTGCACTTCCTATTATTTTCAAGAATGAAAAATACCATGCAATATTGTGTGAGGAAGCAATGGGAGAAAACAATTGATGTAATCCATATTGACACTTTGCCACACAATAAAGGAAAGGAAATTCCTTCCTTACCACATTTGATGCTAGTCTTTATAATCCAAACACATTCTTGTGCAATATACTGTCACCTTTACTTTGTATCTGTGGCAACATCTGAATCACTTCTGTCCTTTTCCTAGGGAAAAGAAACAGAGAAGCAAATACTTATGAAGAATGAAAAGAACAGTATACAGATAAGTTAACATTTTATAAAGGGATAATAAACAGGACTATCTGAGAACAGATAAGTTAACATCACTCTAGGAATATAGCCTCTCTCTTACACTAGCATTGCAATTCTGAAGGGCACTACAGGGCAAGGATGAGCTGTTCTTATTAGGACTAACTTTAATAAGACATCATTACTGTTATTTCAACATTTCACCCAAGAGGCAAGGTTAAAACCCCTAGAGTGGGCTTTGCAAAAATGTTGTTGAAGAATGACTGTTAAATCAAGTGCTGATGGAAAACGAAGGCGGCTTAAGAGGAAGCTGAATGACATAAGAAAAAAACCCTTTCAGTAGGGTGCAGAGGATCAAGAAAATAGTAATTGAGTCATAGGTATTGCCTGGCCAGGATTAATTTGTTGAGTTCAAAAGCAGAGAGAAGTTGGTTAAGGGCTTAATATTTCTGTCTATTTTCTCTCACACCTTTTGTGATATTACCATTCTTGGTCAAAAGTAAGACTAATAGTGAACTTTCACTAATATTATTGCTATTATTGATTTCGTATTAATTTCTAACCATTTATTTTATTATAGCAAGCCCCATTGAATTTTATGACACCTTTGGTTTTTTCTAGACATTTATAATTTAGCATAAGTGAAAAACAAAGTTAACTAGGTATTCTATATATATACAGGAGGTAATGAAAATTACATATACAAGCACAAGTAGACACAAGTTTTGGAAATTTTTTTTCATGATTTTGTAATTTAAATTAAGTTCTTTACAATACTAAAAACTGTCCAGAAAGTTTAAATAATAAATAAATAAACAAGCTATCAAAACCCAAGACATCTTAGGTTTTTTTTAGATTTGGTAACTTTCTTAATGCAAGGCATGATCCAAAGGTTCTTTTCATTACTGGACTTTGAATCATGTACTCAATGCTACCCTTATAATACCTTTAAGCCTGTAGTGATTGTTTAAATTACTTCAATGTTTAAACGTGTCCCTCTGCATTGCACTATGGAGAGATGAAATTTAAATTTCCTATTGACTAAATAAAATTAGTACTGCTTGATAATGGTAGCGTAACTTACAGTGTTTAAAATACAGCTGTGAACAGTGAGTTTTCTGTTACATATCTAAGTCTAAAAGCTATAAAGAAGTCACAGAATCACAGAATCACGGAATCACAGAATGGTAAGGATTGGAGGGGACCTCTGGAGATCATTAGAACCTGCTAAAGCAGGTTTACCTAGAGCAGGTTGCACAGGAATGGGTCCAGGTGGGTTTTGAAAGTCTCCAGAGAAGGAGACTCCACAACCTCTTGGGGCACCCTGTTCCAGTGCTCCGTCACCCTCAGAGTAAAGAAGTTTTTCCTTATATTCAGATGGAACTTCCTGTGTTCCAGTTTGTGTCTGTTGCCCCTTGTCCTGTCACTGGGCATCACTGAAATGAGTGTGATCCCCATCCTCTTAACACCTGCCCTTTAGATGTTTATAAGCATTGATAAAATCCCCTCTCAGCCTTCTCTTCAAGCTAAAGAGACCCAGGTCTCTCAGACTTTCCCCCTAAGAGAGATGCTCCAGTCCCCTTATCATCTTGGTAGCCCTCCGCTGGACTCTCTCCAGTAGTTCCCTGTCTTTCTTGAACTGGGGAGCCCAGAACTGAACACAATACTCCAGATGTATCCTTACCAGGGCAGAATAGAGGGGGAGGAGAACCTCCCCCAACCTGCTGGCTGCATTCTTCTTAGTGCAGGATACTATTGGCCTTCTTGGCCACAAGAGCACATTGCTGGCTAGTGGTTAACTACTGTAACTATATAATGCACTGTTATTTAATTGTATAATGACTGTATATAAAAATATAAATAATTATATATCTGTTGTTTAATCTTTAACATTTGGACAATTTTTCATCTGAAAATGGAAAACTCCATCAATAGCTAATACTGGGATATGATTCTAATTTATTTTGTACTTTATCCCTTCTTTAGTACTGGAAGAATAAATATGATGTCATTCCATAAAGATAATTTATAGATGTTAAAAGTGGCATCTGTGTTTAGGGAGGCAACCATTAATTTTCACAAAGTTTTGCTCACTTGCAAATTATACTTTTTGACTGTGCATTTTTTTAAATGTAGAAAAAAACTCAAATACATGTTCAGTCATTAAAAAAATACACTGTAATTATTTTTGCTATTATTACTTATATCTTATATTCTATGAACAGGTTTTATAAGTACTATCAAAACACACCATAAATAACTGTTCCTATTTCATATATCTTAAGTACCTAGAGAAATCAGACAGAATTCATCAAAAAACTCTCATAAACCTGTAACCTATAATCTGGTAGACTGAGGTCTAAGTCTTTATTCTTCTGAAGATTTCTTATGTTACTTGGGGTAATGTACTTCTGCCTTTCATCTGAACAGTGAAATGGTAATGAAAGCACTGGTGCCTTTCACAGAATTTTGGTGAGGAGAAAAGTTTTAATCATTTAAAGATATTCAGTATGATGGTAGGGACCGTGAAAAGTAAGTATTGCTATCTTATTTCAAACATAGTCTTCCAGAGCCTCTAAGCAGACACTGAAGCCTAAGCATCTGCATAAACTCATCACTGCTATGCAAGGCAAGTGAATGTTTTCATCAATTCAATTCCTACACGACCAAACCTCAACAGAAGTTCCTGGTATAAATAGAAAACATAAACAGACAAAACTTTTACCAACCTGAATGAAAGCTATACACTCTTTGGGATTCAAAATCCCCTAAATTCATATAATTTGGGACTCATGATAATCATGTCATAGCTGACATTCTAAATAGTGATCCTTCTGATACTCCTGAGCTTTCTCTTTCTGATTATCCATCTGTGTTTTAATTTTTCTGAAAATGAAATTCAGTTACAAGCTAAAAGCTGTTAATGGATGTGAACAAATGGTGAAAAAATTTGACAGTATGGTAAATCTGAGCTCCCTTTCATTCCTGAACAATAGTATCTTACTTAAGCATGAAGAAACTTATGACTCTAATGAACGTCATGTGGCACATCTTTGTCATTATTTATAAAGCCAACTTCAGAAAAGTGACTCATAGCGGGATGTGATAATGTATTAGCATACATTATTGACATCTTTTTTTCATGTCTGTGTGTGTAAAACAATACAGAGTTTTGTGATGAAAATGTTAGTCATGACAGTAAGCCCTTTAGAAAACGTACACTACGCTTCTCTTTTCTTTTGTTCACTAGCTCAGCAATCTTTTCACTAATTATTTCTCTGATTCTGATTTTCTTTCTATGCTGAAAAACACTTTATTCAATAAAAGGAACTAAAAATGTCATCTCTTAAAAAGCATATGTTGTCACAAGCAGTGACTAATTTCTACATTGCCAAATGTAGACTGGTGACTGCCACCATTGTTGGATCAGATTTATTTCTGCTCCAAATAGTATATAACATCTAGATTATGATTCTAGTTTGGATTCTTTGTGTGCATGAAATTATGGAGCCATCTTGTTTTCAAAGGAAAAAACCAAAATTTTTGTCTGAGACAAGTTACCCAAACAAAAACCTGCTGCAGTAGCAGCAGTGTGATTATGTAGTGATTTGTAGCATAATTACTTACAAGACACATAATGGTTTATGTTGCTGGCTTGATAGCAGTCAACTGTTTTACATAGTCTCCTTTTTTTTTCCCACTTTAACAAACATAAACCTATTCCAGATTCCTTAACTGCAAGTCCTAGACTCTTCACTATATATTAAATCATCAGATAAATAGAGTGAATCTTAGCATTCAGAAAGGAAATCAACCGGAGTTGCGGTACTTTTGATTGCAAAGAGGAGGATATGAATACTTAATAGAATGTCCACTTAGGATACTTTAAACATCATTACTGGCACTTGTCCAGCTTAAAAAAAAAAAAAAACCAAAAACCAACAAAACAGAAGGGGGAGTAAACTACACACTGCTTATTTTAATTAGGTGAAATTACGTGGTTCAATAAAGCATGACAGCCTGCTTAATGAAAGAAGAGATCCATGTTTATGAGAGAGTTATTCATGACAAAAATGTTGGCAGTATGCATGTTTTACTAAGACAGTCGAAAGCCATTTTATTATCTTTTCATTCATAATTTCCTGCAACATGCTTCAGTGTGTAAACTGATAACAAGGCTGTGTGGTAGGGGAACCTTTTACTATTATTTATAAAAATGAACAAGACCATTTTTCTTCTTCACATCAGAACTAAATGTTGCTGACCCTTTCATAGACTGATGTAGAAAAAAGTAGAACTAAGGAAAAAAAGAGAATACTTATCTTGAAAAGTGTTTGTTCTGTGAACTGGGATAGTACATGTAAGTTTTTGTGGGGAGAGGGATTATAAATGTAAGAAATGAAGCTGAAGTCTGATTGGCACAATAAACTGTAATTTTTTGCACTACATACAAAATAGCTGTCTGACTGTAATTTAAAACAGAACTAGAATATGTGATCTCCTTCCTGTATTTCACCAAAATGTGAAATTTCACACAAAGTTAAAAAGATTTCTCACATGGAAAATAGAGACTCTCTTGGAAAAAATAACATTTAATTTCTTAGAAATGCGATGTTAGAACTTCTCTAAGATCTAGGGAAGCAGCAGTGCAGGAAGGAAAGTAAAAGCTAACACAGGAAATATGTTGTAAAACAGGCATACAAATAAAATACTCTCCTTTTAGAGGAACTCCTGCCTAGAGTAACCTTTCATGAAACCTTAACTGAAAGATATGAAGGAAGGTAGGCAGAGGAATTTGTTTCTAACAAGGTGTTTCTAACATTCGCTTTCTGATGAGCTCAGACGGCAAAGCAGGTTGCATCCTCCAAAGACTTATACAGGAGTTCAGAGTGTTATTTATTATTGCTGTCTAGATTCAGTTACTGGGGCAACATTTTATGGAGAAAATATCTTGCCTATATGCAGCGCGCTGTAGTGGATGGAAAGGCAACTCCTTTCACCAATCATTACATTCTTGTTTTCCTGCTGAACTTATATATATATATTCACTTTTTTTCCTTTAAATTTAATAATACATACTTCCAAGGAAATCTTTGTTAAAGACTTCCTGCAAATGTAATCTAGATGGTAAGGCTGATTCATGAAATTAGCCAATCACAACAAAATTTTGGCACACAGCCATTTAAAATAATTTGCTTCAAATAAACCCTTATTTATAGCAGATAGTGACTGACTTCACCTGTCTAAGAATGATTAATGTGTATCAATATGCTTGTTACATGGATCAAAATCTTCAGATAAGTTAGCCTCTAAAATTCATGGTGTTCATTGATCAGATTTTCTTCTTGAGCATCCATGCCTGTCCTCAGCTTCTTTGGAGTTAACTACTTTCTGTATCTTCAGTAGGGCATTCAGACCCAATAACTATTAATAGGTTGTTAAAAAATGGTTCTGCCTCTAGACAATCTTCTCTTAGTTTTTTTGCTGGCTTGATATCAGTCAACTGTTATACGTAGTCTCCTATTTTTTTCCCATTTTTTTTTTTTTTTCTCTTAGTTTTGTATATAGCTTTTAAATCAAAACAATACTGTAAATCCTGGCCTAAATATGTTCTGCCATTACTAATTTTAATCTTATATTTAGCTACCATAAACAGTGAGCTTTTGCCAAAGAGAGTGGCTAGCATAGCTAATGAACTTGAGATTTAAAATTATAACAATAATTGTTGTGTACTTCTTGTGATTAGCTTAATTACCCCCATTTCCTTGGAAAGCCTCAACATTAATTCCCATTGACTGTAATGTTAATTACTGGCAGGGGCAGAGATGTTCAAATGCTGGCTCATGACACAAAGTGAAGTTGTTGATAACTTCAGCAGATGGTTCTGTGCTCTAAAGAAATGAGAGCTTAACCTGTCATTACTTCTCTTTTTTTTGGGGGGGAGGGGAGTTTTAAGAGAAAATGCCAATAAAGTCAAGAATAAGAACATAAAATATTCCTTTTGATACAAGTGAGAGAAGTGCTAAAAATATGTTTTCAAATACTTAGCAGGTCTTACTGGGGGTGGCAAAATAGAGCACGATTAAGGGAAAATAATTGCATTCCAGATAATTTCATCTTAACTTGCTACTCAATTACATTCCTCATATCCCATCATAGACATTTGTTTCTCATCCTGACCTCAGCACAGACCAGAGCAGCAGAAAGAATCTTACAGGTTCAGCAGGGCTGCTATTGCTGAATATCCTGCTGTCTCCCAGAGGGAGAGGTGTTCATTTGAGATTTTAGAGAACAAGAGCCTTTTCATAACCTCAATTACCACAAGGTCAATCTTCAACTGAGCATTCGAGTGGTACTTAGATTGCCTTGTAAGCAGCTGTGGCCCAAGAGCTATGTTGAAACCAAGTTAAACTGTCATCAATGTCTATCTGTTAATGACAGTAGCAAAAGAGAATCTTTCTGATAATTGGCTTTTTGAGGAACCAGAGAAGGGATTTGATTCTTGAACAAATAAAGCCTTGTCAAGATGAAACTTTCATTTGTAATTCATAAGAAATGTCTCTATTTTCCCTCCATCATTCAGCCTTATAACACATGTATGCATGTGTGTATATGTGTACATATACATACCTATGAATATCTACATGCACTATATAGAAAATATTTTTCTCTAGGCAACTTCTATAGATTTCAAAATTTCAAAAACATTAGGTATTCATTCTGATATCAATAAATATATATTACAATTTTTTGTGATAAATATATTTATGCTCTGACACGAGATTCATGCATAAGAATTGAAAATTACTGTGAAGCTGATGGCAGTCTGTCAATTGATTGAGAATCCTTCAATCCCTTTAACTTTTATTCTTTCAGTAAGGTCTCTCTGTAGGTCAAAATACAGTGGGAAAAAAAGAATTTCAGTATGAAGAATAACGCGATTCAGCTAGATTAGAAACCGATGTTCAGCTTGGCAATACCTAAATTTGAACGTTCTAATCAAAACCCAAAAATGAAAGCAAATGATCTAACTTAACACCTATTACATATCATGGTAAGGTACAATTTGCAATTTGAATGTTTGTGATATATTAGAAACATACATTTTGTGCATTATGTCAACTGTCTGATCCTCATTTGGTACTCTAAGCTCTTGCTGACAGTTACTTAAGGCTGACAACTTTCTTGAAACAACAGCCATTATTGCACACAGAGAATCGTATACTACCATTATTAAATTGTTTGGTTTTATTATTTTATTTTAATTATTATTTTAAAAATGTTTTTAGAAAGAAGCTTTCCAGTATTTGTTTCAAAAACCTTTCTAGAAGCCCATGTTTTTGTTAAGAATGAATAAAGAAAATGTTAGGCTTTGTAGCCTCTGCTACGTGTACTTCAGCTGTTTCTTTTACTGAAACAAACAAAGCACTCAGCTGGGGCTTATCTCACTTAACTTTAGGCATCCATACAACAAAAATCTAAGCCAGTTATCTAGACTTCTTCTGCAGTCAGTGGAGAAAAACATGCACTGCTACAAGGAGATTCATCTCAGTCTAAAGCCAACATCCAAACCAGGCCAGATTAATCACATTCCAGAAATTAGGTGAGATGTATCCCAGCTCTACTGACTTGAACAGCAGTTTTGCCGCATAATGTGACTCAGAGCTCACAGGGTCATGAGCTCAGTGAGCGGTGAGCCTAGCTCATGTCTTTGAAAGAAGGAATTTGAATTTTATACCATGGAAGATGAAACCAACTGTGGTTTTAGCTTCTTGCAATC
Source organism: Ceryle rudis (assembly GCA_033439905.1). Taxonomy (NCBI): domain Eukaryota; kingdom Metazoa; phylum Chordata; class Aves; order Coraciiformes; family Cerylidae; genus Ceryle; species Ceryle rudis. The sequence continues at coordinate 30,790 of JAAGNO010014611.1, forward strand.
AAATAAAAAACACATACTGACAGATAAACCAGTGATGTTCCAGCAAACAGTAAAAGATTTAATGAAACTAATACAGAACTAAGGCACTCGCAACTGCAGATAACATCCCTATGTTACCTTCAGAATTTCCTAGCTACCTTCTGTTTCCATGTCTATAAGAGGTTCCCTCATTTGAGAATCTTGGTGACTACCTCCTTTCTACCCAGACAGTAGACAGCTCTATTGGAATGCCCAGAGGCTCATGCTGATAGGTTTTTCCATATCATGAAATGTGTGGATGGCACCTTTTAGAGTGGGTATAGAGGAGAGGAGTAGCATCATATTTCCCACTCCCCTCAGGAGGTCAGTACAATATTGCTTACTGATTTCGGGACTTCAGCTGGAAGAAAATGTTTTCATCCTATTCTCTGTTACTCTTCTATAGGTTTTCTGACCAACCAAATCTATCATTTTTTAATCCACAATATAGCAGGAAAGAAAGTCATTCTACCTTCAGACCTATCAGACATTTCGTTTGATAAAGCAGTTCTGTGAGAGATTTCCATGTTTCAGGAAAGCAGTTAATCCTGATCGTTCTCTTCTGAATCAAATAGACTTATATAAAACATAAGAACAATTTATTTTTTGACAGAAAAACTTCTACATTTTTTTTTGAAAGAATGGATGTAGTGCTTGCTCATATGAAAGAATTCTGACTTGTTCATCTCAGATAAACTGAGATAAACACCAAATGAAATATTTCTATACAAGAGAAAGCAGTTTAAGAGATAAGCATTTACATTTACACTGCTGAATTAATCTGTTTGAGGAAGTGATCCCTGACAAATGATTTAGATGACTTTGCATCCACTGCACTAGCTCCCTGTAAGAAGTATTAGTTATAGCCATATAATACACCCCTTGGATTTGCCTCTTCTCTGTTTCATATGTATGCAATTCAAATAATATTATAATCATAACTAGGTTTTTTGTTTGTTCATTTTTTCAATTCAGAGTGTCTGAAATAACTTGAAGACTGTGATGCAGCTAGCCAGAGTGGTAAACTACTAGCAGCAGTAAACTACTGCTTATATATTGCATATACTGAAGTGGGCAGGAGAGAATCTCTGGATTAAATGGGAGGTCTAAGCTTTCTGGGATAGTGCTAGAAATGATATGAGAAAGCAAAGAGCTAGAAATGATGTAAAAAAAAGCACATATGCCCTGAAATATGGATGCACACACACTCTCCATGGGATGATTTGTGATCATAACATTAAAGATCATTCAGATCCCCAATAGGAGATCATTTTTATTTATTTGCTTTATATTTTCAAACTTATTTTCACAGTTTATGACATTGGGAAAACTTCCTGAGTGAATTGTTGGCCAAAGTGTATATTTCAGTTACAGAATCATAGAATCATTTTGGTTGGAAGAAACCTTTAAGATCATGAAGAGCAACCATTAACACAGCACTGCCAGGATACCACCAATATCAAACCTAAGCCTCCCCTGACACAAGTTGAGGCCATTTCCTCTTGTCCTTCTCTTGAGAGAACAGAGTGACCCACACCTTGCTACAATCTGCTTTCAGGTTGTTGTAGAGGGTGATAAGGTCTCCTATGAGCCTTCTTTTCTCCAGGCTAATCAATCCCAGTTCCCTCAGCTGCTCCTCATAGGAATTTCATTCTAGAGCCCTCACCAACTTCATTGCCCTTCTTTGGACACACTCCAACACTTCAATGTCCTTCTGTTAGTGAGCCCCCCTCACAAGTCATCTCACATTGAAGCTGATATATTTTCCAGTTATTATTTTTACACTTTTAATATTTTTGATTTTCCATCAGACAGGAATATTGGAAAAGAAAGATTCCCGTGTTTTTTTTTTCTTTCTTGAGAAGTACTTTGTTTTTACATTAAAATGAGGACAGTAGAAATTCAGGAACAATTTTTCTTAGGTTTTCAGTTTCAATGAAGTGCTTAACACAGCCTATCTGTGTGCTGAGAATACTAGAAACAAACACAACCCCTGGGCACTGCCAAATACTGAAGGAAACCTGATACTATTCATCTATTCATTGTTATTTATCTTCTTTACTGTTGAAACTTTTTAAAACCTGGGAAAACACATACAGAGAAAAAAAAAGGAAGAAAAGCAAGAGAGGGAACTGATAATTGTCAAGGTCAAAAGGAGTAGTATTTTTCTTTAAAGCTGTCAGCAAAAATAGCATTTGCAAGCTTTTTTTTTTTTTTTCTTTTTTTTTCTTTTTTTTTAGCTTTACATTTTGACATTTTAAAAGCCCATGTTTAGGTTTTCAAGAGAGTTTTTTCCCCACTGGAATTAGAGCTTTAGCTATCAGTGCTGAAAGACAATTACATGTAGAGATGGTCAGCTGGATCAGTTTACTCAAGTTCTGAGTGACTATTTTCCTGGGTTTCAAGAAATATGTCTTGGTATCTTTTTTTTTTTTTTTTTTTTTTTGTTGATAGTACACTAGAACCTGAGTCTTAGTTTGTGCCAGGTTACTGGGAACTAGTTAGAACACTTGGAACATACTTAGACCTGAAAAATGTCAGAAAAATCACATGGTCTGCAATGAATTCTTATTCTGTAATATGCCTGACATCTCCTCTCTTAATCCCAGCAGTCTTCCCTGTAAACTGTAAAAGAATGAACTGAAAAAAAAAAAATCATATCACATATATTGGCTTCTTACCAATCTGTAGGTTTTGAACAGGGATAGCATGTGTACCTATATATATACACAGATTTTTCATGATTGTTGTAGTAAGTAGCTGGAATATCCCTGACTCATAGTCATGGATAAACAATGTTTTTTACAGTGACTTTGCACTTGTGATATATTTTTTCTCCTTTTAGCACACACTCTTGTTGGTGGCTAAACGTATTGTGTCTGATATTTTCATGACTCTAACAAAAATGTGTTTCATCTGCTCATAATTTTCAGTCTCTTTCTACCCCAGATACAAACAGACCATCCTTTCATAGCCAATTATTTACTGGTCTGTAATCAAGAGATTCGAATCTATTCTGTAATTCTCAAAAATGTATTCCACATTGAGGAAATAGTTGAGAGTAGGAGAAACCCTCTAGCAAGTATAACCAGCAGTTTATAGAGCTGTAACCAATTGCTGGCAGACATGAGGTTGCTCTTCCAGTGCCCTATGGCAGCTGTTCTGAGGCAGTTTGTGCCTAGTCTTTATGGGGACAAAGCACCACCGGAGCATACCCACACTGTAAAGTCAATCTGCAATTGAGCCTGTTTGCACCCACTCCTGTATTCATGTTCTAACTTGCTCTTTCTAATTATTCTGTACAAACTGAATTAGATTTGAAAGGACAAAATATCCCTTCTGAACTTACCATATATTTTATGCTACATGCTATTGCATACTCCAGTGTTTCAGAGAGACTCATTCAAATTCCCCCAGTGAGAAGAGGAAATTAAGCATAATTTCTCATATATGAATGACAGTTTTGCTCTTATTACCTTCTTAGGAGATAGTGATGGCACCACAGCTGGCAGCTGTTTCTTGCACACGGTGTGGTTTAGCAGGCTTGTTCTGGGAACATCTTCTAGAACAAGTACATAGATGAGACAGGAAGATAAATATTTAGTTTGCAGTTCCTTAGGGAACTTCAGCGTGAGGCAATCTATCAAGTTCTTAAGCACAGCCACGATTTCTGGGCATGTCAAGAAACAGACTTTTTAGATGCCTGGAAAATTTTAATATTGAGGACTTAAGTCTCTTAAGTATGCTGCTCATTATGCTACTCAAATACCAAACGTGTATTCTGATCATCTCAAGTTTGCACTGTGTTTCACAATTAGATACCTGTGATATATAAGAAATCCACCCATCATATCCTCTGAGTCTCAGCTCCTTGCCCATAAGTTAGATATAATAACAACACTTTAATATCTATGGAATATTCAGGTAACATAATCATGGAGGTGGGCAAAAAGCAACTGTACAAGTAAATTCATAACCCTAATAGAAATCCAGAGTCATAAAGGATGTTGAACACTGCAATTTAAATCATAATATAAGAATTACAATGTTCAAACTTTATTTTACTAGTTACTTTCAAGCTCTTTACAAACATTTTGACCACATCTATACCAATAACTCTTTCTGATATAATACACATGATTTTCCTTTCACACTTTCATACCTAAACTAAATACTAAATAAAGAGAATTTTTATTCACCCTACCCCCCCAGTTTATTTCCCTAGTCTAACTGACATAAACTATGCAGGTAAATTAAACTGTTGTTACCTGAGGAATGATATCTAAACTAGGAGAAAGTACCATTATAATTTAATTGGTAATTTTTTAATTAATTGACTAGTACCAAATCTTTTCTACCTGATTAAGGTACAGAAGCTGAAGTGTGCTTTGTTTATTTTTATGAGGTAGCATTGTACTGATTTGTTCATAATTGCAACATCCCAAGGCTATCTTGTGAGTGCCTATGTGGCTCTTGGTAATTTTTGTTGTTCCTTTTGTTTGCCCCATTTGTTTAATTGCATTTTTTCCTCCAGGAGTTGCCACTTTTCCAGTGGATAGCCAGCACTAAGCTTTTAATTTATATGTGTTCTGGAAACTGATGGAAGCTTTACAGTATGCAAGCAGACTAAGCATTTGGATACAGTGCATTGGTCAGCTGCTTGATAACTCAATTTCTGGAACAATTTGAATGAAGCTGTCTTAGCAGTTTTACAAATAGTATAAGAACAGAAAAAAATCCAACACTTTTATAGATATAGAAGTAAAGTATATCTAAGCAAATTGAGTAACAAGTTAATAATAATAATAAAATCCAAAATAAAACCAACAGTAACAATGATGAAAACAGTGATAATGAGAGTGCACTAATGAACATCCAAATCAAAATACTGTGCAGCAATACTGTGTAAATCAAAGACATTTTCCGATCCTTGAACTCTCCCTACATCATCTTCTTCAGCAAGTATAAAAGGAAAAAAAAAAAAATTTCTCTCTTCTACCTTCATGATTTCTTACCTCAGGGGAAAAAGAAAAAATTAAGAATTTAACTTACCTAACTAAAGTAAATTTGTGCTTTTGTACATGTATGTGTAAGAGAAAGAAAAACACATTTTTTTGTTTCATTGCCTTACCATCAGTAAGACAAAATAGAAGTAAATTTTCTGGTATCCGAACATACTTACCAGTCTCTAAGGAACAGCAAACAAAATATGTTTCACAGTCCCATTCAAAGCAGCAAAGAAAAAGAGCTTTATTTACACCATCTTATTTCTTCAATTTATTTCACTTTATGAAATAAACAATAAGGAATTAAAAAAAAATTAAATTTCAGGAATTTATAGCTGCCAAATATTTTCTTTTCTTGTTTTACACTGTATTTATTCTATGGGAACACAAAGTATTATATTCCTACAAATCAAAGTAGTAACATTAGACCTATAACTTTGTACGTGTGCAAGTAGTCATACATTGCTCAAAGTGATGACAAATCACCTGTGTTTCCTGTTACATATTTCCCCTGGAGTTGACTTTTTTTTCCACAAATCTCACCAAACCTGCCCCTGGACAGGTTTGGTGTTTGATGGACATTGTTTATTTTGGAGTAAATGACTGAAATGATGATAAAGCAGAGTGGATTTTGGACATGCTATTACCCCCATATTGTAACATGATTGTCATTTCTAAGAAAGGACATTTTCCCCACATGTAGGTTAGAAAAGCCCTTGCTTTCAGTAGCAACACTGTTGTTTTACTCTGTTGGACTCAGAGGAGCAAGAGTTGAAATATCTGTGCAGAAACTGATGATTTGTTACTATAAAGTCTTTGCATCAGGTTCCTCATTGAGGGGAACTGCAGCAACTTGTCTCATATACAGTAATGACTCTGGAGCAACTGTTTTATTGCCTAAAAGAGTGAACAATGAGGCCTCTGGGAGGCAACTCAACCTGGCCTTAGCTCACTAATAGAGAACAGCTTAATTTACTGTAATCATAATTTGCATGATTTTTCTTCTGCTACTTCTGTCATATGAAATTCTCATATGAAGAAGGTAGTAAAAAATGAATGGAAAATGCAAGAAGGGAGATAGAGGGCACATCTAATTTCCTGCAAGTTTTAGAAGCAATCCATT
>JAAGNO010014611.1:43711-66722 GCA_033439905.1 Ceryle rudis
AATATTATTAATATATAACTCCTATAGGGTTCTATGACATGAGATCTGATGAGGTGTATCCCAGGACCCTCAGGAAATTGGCAGATGTAGTTGCCAAGCCACTCTCCATCATATTTGAAAAGTCATGGAAGTCAGATAAATTCCCAGAGACTGGAGAAAAGGGAAACATCACATCCACTTTGAAAAAGGTAAAAAGAGGCACCCTGGGAACTACCAACCAGTCAACTTCACCTCAGTGCCTGGGAAGATCATGGAAGTTATGTTGAAACATGTGGAAGAAAGGGAGGTGATTAGAGACAGGCTTTACCAAGGGCAAATCATGCTTGACTAATCTAATGGCATTCTTGGAAGGAGGTACTGCATCACTGAATGGCTCCTATGGCTGGAATATTGGCATGGAAGGATACAGACTCTTGAAGAAGGACAGGCAGGGGAGACAAGGAGGCAGTGTCACCCTTTTCGTGAGCAGAAGGAGTGCATGGAGCACTGTCTGGGGATGAGTAGTGAACTAAGAGTTTATGGGTCAGGATTAAAGGGAGGGCATGGATGTGTGACATTACAGTGGGGGTCTCCTACAGGCTGCCCAACCAGGAAGACCACGCAGATGAGGTCCTCTATAGACAGACAGGAACATCCTCATGTTCAGAAGCCCTGGTCCTCATGGGCGACTTCTACCAGCCCACATCTGTTGGAGGGACAACACAGCAGGGTATAAACAAAAAAAGGAAGTTCTTGGAATGTGTTGATAATAACTTCTTCCTCCAAGTGATAGAGGAGCCAATGATGAGATGTGCTATGCTGGATTTTGCTCTCACCAACAAGAAGGGACTGGTGAAGAATGTGAAGCTAAAGGACAGCCTTGACTGCAGTGACGAAGAAATGGTGAAGTTCAACATCCTTAGGGCAGTGAGGAGGGTGCACAGCAAGCTCACTACCCTGGACTTTCAGAGAGCAGACTTTAGTCTCTTCAGGGATCTGCTTGGTAGACTAGCATGGAATAAAGCCTGTGAGGGAAGAATGGCCCAGGAAAGCTGGTTAATATTTAAGGATCACCTCCTCCAAGCTTTGGAGCGATTTATCCAAACAAAGAGGAAGACAGGCAAAAACACCAGGAGGCCTCGATGAACAAGAAGCTCCTGGACAAACTCAAACATGAAAAAGAAACCTACAGAGGGTGGAAGCAAGGACAGCTATCCATGGAGGAATACTGAACAGTGTGAACAGTGTGCTGCTGTGGCAAAGAAAGCCAACAGGGTGCTGGGTTGCGTTAACAAAGGCATCACCAGCAGAGATAAAGAAGTCATTATCTCACTCTACTCAGCCCTAGTCAGACCACACTTTGAGGACCGCATTTAGTTTTGGTCCCTGCTATACAAAAAAAGATATGGACAGGCTGGAAGGGGTCCAGAGAAGGGCCACGAGGATGATCAGAGGACTGGAAGACTTGCCATAGGAAGAAAGGCTGAGAAAACTAGGTGTCCTGGTTTGAGTGAGAACAGATACTTACCTGGCAGGGGAGACACCATGATCAGGCAGGTGGTTTTCCTAGGGCAAGGCTCAAGCAAGGTTGGGCTTACTTTGTTCTTAGGGCCCAGTCTGGGACTCCCTGGTGCCTGCTCCATAGCATCAGTGGTGTTGGTGATGTACTTACCATCAGGGGGGTTGGGTTTGATACTGGTTTTGCATATATTTGTATATATTCCATTTTTATTGTTATTATTCTTTCCATTTTCATTCAGGCTGTTCTAGTTTCCTTTTCTAATCACTAAGTCTCTTTCCCTTATTCCCTTTCTCTTCCCCCTTGGGAAGGGATGGGGGCTAACAGAAAGCATCTGTTATAGGTCTAAGAGGCTGTCCTGACCCTAAACCATGACACTGGGTTTCTTCAGTCTTTAGAAGAGAAGGCTTAGGGGAGACCTTATTACCTTGTGCTAGTACATAAAAGGAAGCTACCAAGAAGGTGGAGACTCCCTTTTTACAAGGAATCACTTGGAAAAGACAAAGGGTAATGGGTACAAGTTACTCCTGGGGAGATTCCAGTTGGACTCCAGAAGAAAATTTTTCACCATGAGGACAATTAGACATTGGAATAATCTCCCAAGGGAAGTGGTGGATTCCCCTACACTGGGCAGTTTTAGAATTCAGCTTGACAGGGTGCTGGGCCATCTCATTTTAAAAAAATAAATATACATATGTTTGGGGTTTTTTACCTTGAAAGGTCAGACTAGATGAAACTTGAGGTGCCTTCCAACCTGATATTCTATGATTCTATAATTCAGAGGAACTGTCTGAGCAGCCAGGGATCAGGTCAGGAAAGCTAAAGCACAGATAGAATTTAATCTGGCCAGGGAAGTCAAAGGCTAAAGTCTTCTATAGGTTCATCAGTGATAAAAGGGCAGATTGTGCCTGATAAATCCAGTGGCCTTCTATGATAGGGTTACAGTGTTGGTGTATAAGGGAAGAACAACTGCATCATCTGCCTGGAACTGTGCAAAGCATTTGACACTTTCCCACATGATATCCTTGTCTTTAAATTGGAGAGACATGCATTTGACAGATAGACTGCTTGGTGGTTAAGGAATTGGCTGAATGGTCTCACTCAAAGCGTTGCAGTCAATAGCTTGATGTCCAAGTGGAGACCACTGATGGGCAGCACTCCTCAGGGATCAGTACTAGGATTGCTGTTGTTTAACATCTTTGTCAGTGGTATGGGCAGTGGGACTGAGTGCACACTCAGCAGGTTTACAGAAGACACTAAGCTGTGTGGTGTGGTCGACACACTAGAGGGAAGAAATGCCATCCAGAGGGAGATGAACAGGATTGAGTGGTATAATTTAGAGAATTATTCTTTTTCTGGAAATTCTCTAAATTATTGCAAACTAGAAACCTAGATTTTTTTTTATAAAAGTATGATTTTTGATATAAAAGTATAATTCTCAGAAATGTTTAGAGCTAAGGCAGGCAGTATCTTTCTTTCAGTCTCCTTATTATGAGACTGGTTTTAGAATCACTTCAAGTTTGTTTCTTCTTCAAAGTATCAATTATGTTTAATTTTGCAAGCATTTACTCTCTACAAGATTCAGACAGTATATCAGCTATTATAACAATGTGATTAGGAACCAGCAGAAGAGTAGGAATAGGAATAAAAGTAAAGGGAAAAAAATACTAAAAAATAGGTGTAACATATTCCACTGTTCAAGTGCTTTCACAATAACAACTGAAGATAACAAGTTCAATTTTCTAGTTTGTTCTGGGAACTTTAGGTCACTTCAGCAACATAATTTTAAGAACGTGAAGATGACTTTTTGTTGCTTTTGTAATGTTATAAAGAGCAAAGCAGCTGAAATATGCAGATATCTATTTAGTTCATTATTTTTAAACAGCAAAGCACCTTTTAAAATAAAACCTTTTAAAATAAAGTGGATTAAAAAAAAAAAAAAAAAAAGAGAGAGAAAAGGGACCCATGCAAGGTAGGAAAAAGACATTCCTAATATGAAAACAGTAGAAATAAAAGGCCTTGGGCTTTGCACTGGAGAGTGTCAAATATAAACTTTGGTTTAAGTAAGAGTTATGCATCAAAGAATCAGGACTTCAGGCACAGTTCTTCTTTTCCTGGATCAAACCCAGCTTCTGCAACAGGAGAAAAAAATGAAAAATTGTCTCAGTTGGAATGAATTGTAGAGGAAAGTCAAGTAACATGAAGAAGGATTTGAACTTCCATTGACTAAAAACATCTAGAGAAAACATTACCGCCCATGTCTTTTTCTCATTGTGCTTTTTACCACAGCAGGTTTTGGGCAACAGAACTCACTCTGCAGAAATAAGACAATTGTTTGTCCCAGTTTAGAGCAGCAGCAATAAAGACTGTTGAGCTAATCAGGAATACTTTATATTCAAATCAGAACAAAGATTTTGTTCCAACAGTGAAGTCCTGAGGCTGGTTTAAAGACTCACAGCTATATCAGTTAGATCGAGATGAAAAAAAATTGATCATGATTTAAATTTTCCCAAGATTTCTTAGAGTTCTTGGAATTTTCTAATTTGACCCAATGACAGTTTCTCAATTTGACTTTAGCAATATTCAAGCAAATCCACCTCCGTTGAGCTGTTTCTTTCTTGTTGGTTCATGTTGAGACCATATTGAGTGATTCATTGGCTTGGTTAGTGAACAAAAAATATTTTTAAATACTTCTGCTTGAACTATATCAAATTGTTTGTGTTTGTTTCCATCATTAAAAAAGATAAATATTTGATTTATCCAAAACTAAAACATTTTATTTGCCTTCATTCATAAAGACAAATTAAATCTTAATTATATGAAAGCCTAGATTTAGAAAAACTATGGATTTGATTTAGGTTCTGGAATACCTTTATTTAGGAATACTGGATTTTTTTTCCCTGTGACTAAGAAGTCTTTTCTGATTCATATTTGACATTTTCCTAGAAAACACTTTGGCTACCAACTTCTAGTGTGTTCTGGTTGACTCTCTTTTTTTTTTTGCAAGTAGCTACTTTATGATATTTTAAAAATACAATCATTCACCCATAAATTAAAGCAGATGAAAGAAGTGACTTTCTAACCCCGTGGCTAAAGACAGGTGATGTGACATTTGTGTTCCAGTACTTACTGAAATGCTTAATTATCTATACATAGACTACCAACAATCAACAATAATCCACAGAAGAAATAACTCTCCAGTGATGTTTATCTATATAGTTTAACATCAGAACACAGTCTGATACAGGACACAGAATGCAATCCTAATGTGCTGTGGTGATACTAGACATTAAAGGATGTTTACTACAATATCACTGTGCTTGATGTGTGCTCTAGTGGCTACATTATTGGCTAAGAGGCAGCCATTACAGGAGTTTAATTTATGGATCTAATAACTTTTATTAATTGGTTTAGAGGTGTTTTTCTTCTTTTTTCCCTTGCATTTTTGGGATTTCTTTTTTTTCTAACATATCAATTAAAAAAAATGTAGCTTTAATTGTAAGAGAAGAATGACAAACTAGCTCTTACATGATTTTCACAGCTTTCAGTGATTCATGTGCTTATTTATTTAATTTCTCAAAGTCTGAGAAACTAACAATATAAAGCAATAATCTCCCCTAATCTAAACCAACTGATATCCATTCAATCTCCCAGGTATTTTACTTTTCCTTGCTTATGAAAACCAAAGTTTCTTACTATTTTCTTAACAATCTCATAGTTCTGTTTAACATCATCAGACTTGGAAGCAATCCCTTCCTCACCTTTTGCCTTTCATCTCTTCTTCTGGTGTGCTTCTTTATGATATCTCTTTGCTAACTTCAAGCCTTCTATTTCTCAAATTCTAGGTATCTTTGTTTAGTTCTAGGTATCTAGGTATCTCAGTATAGTTGTCTTGGATATTTTCATTATACTATACTTTCATTTTTCATTGATAATATATTCAAATTTTCACTCTTCCAAGTACTCATGTTCTTGCAAGGTTTCAGTACTCATTTATCACCCTTATTAAGACAGAAGTATCTTTCCTAAAGCATTTCCAGTACTTCAAAGCATTTCTATTGGTTGGAGGAATAAAAAGAGGGGAACTCTACTTACACGGAGGACTTCATATGTCAAGGAATCTTATCACAAGTCAAAAGTACAGTCACAGTTTTCTGCCTATAGTTATATTTTCCTATTCTACTGATGTTGCCTTTACCTCACCCCAATTCCCTCCTCTAGAAATATAGTGGAACCATCCATACTTTGTACTGTGTTTACTTCCTTATCCTAACACATTCTGAATTAATATAAAATTGTTCTGATTAGGTTTAGCATTTGGTACTTGGCTATGGTTAAATACTTACATATATTTGTGATTGTTTCATTGACACTGAATTCACAAGATAATTCAGTGACCAAATTCTTGAGAAAATCCTTGGGAAGAATCAAAACCTCTTTTATATTTATCTCATATCACCACACTGATGTAGCATAATATAAAACTAGCAAACTATCATGAGAACAGCTTAACAACTGACAGTTACAGAACCATATCACAGAATCATTTAGGTTGGAAAAGACCCTTGGGATCATCATGTCCAACCATTAACCCTACTCTACAATTTCTCCCCTAGACCATATCCCCCAACACTACATCTAAGCAATGCTTAAACACATCCAGGGATGGCGACTCAACCACCTCCCTGGGCAGCCTATTCCAGTATCTCACCACTCTACCCGTGAAGAACTGTTTCCTAGTGTCCAGTCTAAACCTACCTTGTTTCAGCTTGAAGCCATTCCCTCTGGTGCTGTCACTAATTATCTGAGATAAGAGACCAGCACCAACCTCTCTACACTGTCCTTTCAGGTAGTTGTAGAGAGTGATGAGGTCTCCCCTTAGCCTCCTCTTCCTCAAACTAAACAGACCCAGCTCCTTCAAATGGTCCTCATATGATCTATTCTCCAATCCCTTGACCTTTGTTGCCCTCGTCTGCACCCGCTCCAGCACCTCAATACCTCTCTTGTACTGAGGTGCCCAGAACTGGACACAGTACTCAAAGTGAGGCCTCACCAGTGCTGAGTACAGGGGGACAATCACCTCCCTACTTCTGCTGGTCACACCATTTCTAATACAGGCCAGGATGCCGTTGACCTTCTTTGCCATCTGGACACACTGCTGGCTCATATTCATTCGCTTGTCAATTAGAACCCCCGGATCCCAACCACACTCCCCTAAGCCTGTAGTGTTGCATGGGGTTGTTGCGGCCCAAGTGCAGGACGTGGCACTTGGCCTTCTTGAAACTCATACCATTAACACTGGCCCAGTGATCCAGTCTATCTAAGTCTCTCTGGAGAGTCTCCCTATCCTCACACAGATCGACACACACATCTAACTTGGTGTCATCTGCGAATTTACTGATGGTAGACTCTATGTCCTCATCAAGATCATCAATAAAGATGTTAAACAGAAATGGTCCAAACACTGAGCCCTGAGGAACACCACTTGTGACCTGCTGCCAGCTGTATTCAATACCATTGGCCACTACTCTCTGGGCCCATCCAGCCAGCCAGTGCTTGATCCAGATCGTATTCTCATCCAGACCATGCACAGACAGTTTTTCCATTAGAAATCTATGGGGAACAGTGTCAAATGCTTTCCGGAAGTCCAGGTAGACCACATCCACAGCCTTTCCTTCGTCCAATAGTCAGGTCACTAATATGCATAGCATATTTAAAAAAACAACAACAAAAAGACAATAATTGATTGAGATATGAAACATGCATAAAAGAAATTGGATCCTCCATTTTTATTTTGTTTCTTGAGGAAAGAACAAGCTTTGATTCATAGCACAATTAGGAAAACAGAAGGAAACTCTTCACACTGCAGGTGGTCACACTTTTGAAAACTCTGTTCATAAAGCACATAAAGTAAAATCCCAGTCTTGAGGATAAATCCTGATCCAGCTCTGTTTCCTGAATGCAGCTGAATATCACCTCATATTGTCCATAAATATGTTTTCCTGGGTAGACTAACTGTTACGAAACCATCAATACGCACACTGATGTGCTCATATTCTATCTGTGCTGAACCACTAGCTAATTTAAATGTAAATAGCTCTTTCAAAGTTTGTATGCCTATGAAGATTTATACAATCTGAAGATCTGACCTATAATGTCTAATTTGATTTGGGTACTAAAAGATGTAGGTTTTTATAATTCAGTCTTAAAAACATGTGAACAGTTGTACTCATTGTAAGGGAAAATATTATTCTCATTTTCTGCACATGGGTGACATGCATTAGTTACTGCTGGTAACCACAAAAGGTCTGTTGGTAATGTATTGTCAGTGTGCAGCTTCCATGTGCTAAATGTAAACAACTCATTGAAATATAGCAGAACTTCAAGGTGCAACCAATCAACTAGAAAATATTCACTATGTGGATGAATTTGGTGAATGAAGATTGCTGATACAATTCTCAACAATTCAACATTGCTCTTCCCAGCAGAGTTCACAAACTAAGAATTGCTCGGTATTGGACATTCAGGAATGGATATTTAAATTTTGTAGTTTGTGTTCTCAGGAAATGTGTGCTCTGCCATCTCCTCTGCAAATACTCCTCTGATATATAAAGAAACCCACATGTGTAGTTAACTTACAAATAATCTAACCTATCTTTCAAAAGCATAGTCATTTTTAAAGTGTCAATATCCAATATAATTTTGTACAGACTCATATACATGTGTAAATTCAGTTATATGAAGAAAAGATAATGAATATCATGATGAAAGAAAGAATTTCTTCCTTTTCCCCAATTAGGAAAGCAGCCTGTGATACTTCAGTCAGAAAGTTGCATATAATTCCTACTTGTTGCACAGTGTTGTTTCTCCAGCAATGTACACCAAATATGTAAGATCAGGGAGTCAGAAAGAAACCATAGCACTGCCACCGGTGATACTGCAACAGGAAAATGGGAGACACGGTAATATTTAGGGGAAAATGCCTAAGCATTATGTTTAATTCTCACCTGCACAAAAATGGCCGTAATGTTACTAAATGTTTCTGCTCTGAATTTAGAAAGAAGCAGGTTGGTGTACTGTAATCTCAGAAGAATGATGAAGTGCTTAACAGTTAATTATGAATCAAAAATATAGCATCCCCAAATTGAACATTGTTATTTCTAGCAAGATTTCAGAAGGATTGTCACCAGCCAATGATAGAAGTCATTCCCTCAGTTCTCTGGAAGAAGATGAAAAAAAACTACTCTTGATAAAATTTGCCAGTGACAAAAATATTGGCAGTGTGCTAAATTGGTGAGCAAGACAAAATAGTCATTAGAGTTGTAGAAAGTGCTTCACAGCTCCAACCTATTCAAACCAATGGCTCTAACACAGCCAAATGCTTAAGTTACATTTTTAAGGAATGAGCAATGACTTCTTGAAAAAAATAATTCTGACAGCAATCCAGCACACAGAAAAACAACCTGAGCTCCTGAGATAAAGTTGTAACAAAAAGGTCTTGTGTAATCTTTTGCTATATAAGTAAGAGAAGGATAAGGAAGTACTGCTGAAACAGATATCAAGATATGAAAGTCAGTATCATAAGCATAATTTAAAAGGGATATTGAAATATTTACAAGAGTAAAAAAGAAATATTAAATGATGAAACTTAAGAATAACTAATTTCCAAGTTGTGTAACAAAGTTCCATCAGTAAAGGTGGATTCTTCATCTGAAATACTCATTACAGCACTTAATTTCAAAAGCATGTTGTAGCTTAAGCAAGCTACTGAGCACTTGCAAGGCCAATGCCTACTGGTTGCCTCCAACTTGAAAGTATGGGTTCTGGAAGACCCTAAATCTACTGAGTCCCAGACAAAACACTTAATATGAATTTGATGCAAAAAGTAGTTATAATGTGCCAGATACATTCTTAACTAGTTATTTGTTTTGAATAGCTTTTCTTTCAGATTGATAAAAGATGCTTTATAAAAGATTAATCAAAGGAGCATAGTCATGGCTTTGTCTTTTTTGTTAAGTCCATTCTTTTAATAAAATTTTTTAAAGCAATAGAAAATTCACAGAGATACTCAATCACTTTATCTTTGAACTTGTCTTACTTGTTTCAAAATCTAGCTTTTTTTCCTCCTCATTTTAGAAGCTATTATTTGAAATTTATTTCATATTGCCTATATTGCTTTTTTTTTTTTTTTTTTTTTTAGATTGGCAATATACTGGTATTTTCTTCCTACTCTGGATTTGTCCTTCTTCTTTGAATTAAAAGAATTTATTAATATCTGTAGACATGTGAAATTATTTAACAAATTTTTATCCTCTAAAAGAGATTCTCGATCATGTCTTTGTTTTACCTTGTAGACATAAATATTACAAATTACAGTATATTAAGCTTATGTATTATAGAAAGAAATTACGTAAAAAGAGCAATGTATGGTGAAGAAGTGGATGGCTCTAAACATGGAATTAATACATCATATTACTAGAAGCCTACGTTCTCTTATATTCTTAACAGCTGGAAAAAAACCAGACATAACTGGTCCAGATACATCCTTCTGGTATATTTGAGCCTGAAATTCCTTTTTAAACATAAAAATATAAATTATCACTTCATAGTAATTTAGACATTTCTTTTTAAAAGGAGTATGTGAAAGCCCACTTTTTAGAATCTGTTTAAGACAACAGTCAGAAGGAAGCAAGAGAAATTAATTCAGTACTAGTCTTAGTCTTATTGACTAAGAACTTTACTCAGGAAAGTGTCCCTAACACTTTAGCGGAAAAGCATCATCACACAGATGAAATTACTGAAAATTTGAGTGACTTGGTGAGTAATCACAATGCTATTAAATGATAAGTGGCAGTTTTTCCTTCTTCACCACATTTTCAGCAGAAGTAGTGGCTGTTTTGATTTCTACTATGCTGACTGTTCTCAGAAGATATGCAAGAGACCAATTTTATCACATGATTTTGGATTTGGAGTCTTTGTTCAGTGTCACCAGACTCTGAATCAAAGATAGCTGTAGACATGACACAGATATGGAAACCCTCAGCCCCACCGAGATGCTGCCATTTCTATATGCAGCACTGAAGGCAGTGAAGAAACTTCATTGGGAAAACTTAAGATCTTTAAACTGTAAGCAGTGAGGTTTCAAGACACATAGCTCAA
The DNA here is from genome assembly GCA_033439905.1 of Ceryle rudis. Taxonomy (NCBI): domain Eukaryota; kingdom Metazoa; phylum Chordata; class Aves; order Coraciiformes; family Cerylidae; genus Ceryle; species Ceryle rudis. The sequence continues at coordinate 54,369 of JAAGNO010014611.1, forward strand.
CACAGACACTTAACATTCACTGTAAGCTCTTGATTTGGACATTGTCTTATGTCCTTTTAGGCACATCAAACCTCTGTTTCTACTGGAAAAAGGCTGAACTGAACAATCTATATGTTTAAGTCCAGTTTAGAGGCAGAACCCTGGATTACAGTTAATAAGAACTTTTTACCAACATGCATTCCAAGACTTAATGTTGTAAATATTTACAATGATCCATATCTATCTCTGTCGCCTGGTTAACCTCTAATCTTCTTCATGTCCCAAATCATTTATATGTTTTGCTTCCTCACCAAGATCTAGACATCACAATAGTTCAGCAAGAAAGCATAAACCCCAGAAGTTATATGAGTTATAAAATAGTTATCTATACAAAGTTTCTCGCTTCACTCGGGCACGTGGTAACAAAAGATAAATTATTCTTATGAAAATGATAGAAAGAAACTTTCCTATTTTAAAAGAAAAAAAAAATTGTGAGTAACAATTAAAAAAGTATAATTCAGTCACACCATGTTCATGTGTTGACTGGTTTGGGTGGAAACTTGACGTGCTAAGACATCTCAGTGTGAGAGCCTTCTCTGTGTCTTTAACCCTGATTTTTATTAATATAAATTTCAGTCTAGCATATAGATTGGAGTGTACAGTATATGACACCCAGAAGTATATTACATACAGCAGTAAGAGGTTCCTCCCATATTTCATTGCATTACCTGTTTTAGTCTACATTCAAACATATAGTTTTAGTCTTCTTATTATATGCTGAGAACAGTTGCACACACATGCATCTCAGCTCCCTGCTGGCATAGCAATAACCTGCATAAATATATTTATTTAATGCTACACTGAGCAGATGAAACACTCTACACAATAACAGCTTCTCTTGCCTGAACGTAAACAGGAAAAAATCTTATAAGTGGTCTATACTCTTGAGAAATTCTTTTTCTACATTTGGACAGACTGCAGCCATTTTCTCTTATAAATTATTCAGATTTCATAAATTGTTCAATGTAGCTCTCCCTGTTTTCTTCTTCAAAACAAGAAAGAAAAAAATGCTTTCATATATTTTACGCATATATTGAAACAAGAAGAAAACCAATAAGATATAAGACATAAATTCTAAGGAACTGTATACAATTCCTCATGTTCCTTCAGGATTTCTGATAAAAGTAATTTTTTTTTTTTTTCATAAGAAAATTTCAAGTTTTCCAGAGATGAACATAAGACGAACTTTTAAGGAGTAGTGTTTGACCATGAGTAGAATAAAATACAAAGTTTATCCAACATTCTAATTTCAAGAAAACCTGGACAATATTATCTTTAAAGAAACATGAACCAAAGACAATACTAGAAATGGGGAGGCAATTTCTATAAAGAATTACAAAAGGAAAGCAATACAAAATAGCAGTACTAAAGGCAGCAGTTATTACGTAAAAACATCATTTGTCCACAAGCAGTAAAATAAAACAGTTCCACCAAAATCAATGGCCAAAATTCTGTTAAATATAATGGTACCAAAATTTCAATCTATTGAAAAATAGGAACATTTTACACAGGAAGTGTGTCAAAAAAATATGTAGATTATGTAGGGGTGAATGTATTTCAATCTGTCGAGGAAGTTGAATTCAGGATGTCTACTCTCTAATTCCCTTATCTGACAAGTTAAAATGAATGAAAATGATAATTTAGGCCAAATCTTTGTATGATGTTGACTGCCTTTTAAGGAACATTAAGGCAGCACAGCTTCCACTAAAGTGAGTAAAAGTAGAGAGTCCTGGCAACTCTCTAGACTTCCTTCTGACAGAATAAAGCATGATGTTTGGGCATTTATCCAGAGGTTCTATGGCTTTTAATGTATTACATGTATTCTATGTATTTTATAACCCATTTTTCATACACTATGCATTTTGTAGATTGTATTTCTGGGTATTTCATAATCTTATCTTTCACCAAGAGTCTGCTATACTACTTTTCTTGCTATGATAAAAGGTGGAGTTTATTAGACTGGTTATTTTACAATTCATGTAATTGTTTTTCTTCTTTCCGTGTTTAGGATATTTGTTCCTTATGATATCTTCTTGGTACAAATAGTATGATTAGCACACAGAGGGAAATATGTACATCTGATTAAAACTATGAAAATTTATATCAACTGTTATGATGAATGAACAAACTTAGTGTTCCTGATTCCAAAAAGAACTGCATACATGAAAAAGATTTTTGTATTGATGAAAAATATCTGAAACACTATTAAAGGTCCTACCCACATCTCCTAGAAATGGCATTTCTAGCATATTCACTTCTGGAGGATTAGACACAATTGTCAATTGGTGACATTTCAGAGTCACGGAATGGTTGAGGTTTGAAGTGACACCTAGAGGTCACCTGGTCCAAATCCCTGCTCAAGCAAGGCCTCACGAAGCCAACTGCCCAGGACAACGTCCAGGCAGCTTTTTAATATGTCCAAAGATGGAGACTCCACAACCTCTTTGGGCAACCTGTGTCAGTGCTCAGTCACCCTCACAGTAAAAATGTGTTTCTTAATGTTCAAATTGTTTAGTCTTTATGTATACTCTTTAGTTTGGGAAGAAGAATGAAGGCACAGAATGCCTTCTCCTGCTTCCCCTTAAGTCCTGGACATTTGAAACCAACAGTAGTTTCTTATCCACTGACTCACTGTCCATGGCATGGTTAAAAATATCAGGAGACAGATTTCTAGGTTTCCACTACAGAAGATACCTGGTATATTCTTAAGTAAATTGAAGCGGGATGACCTCATGCATGGTCCCCTGAGGAAATGCTTCCCAAGTTTTATCTGTAAAAATTAATGGAAATAAGACTTTCAGAGCAACCACAGGAATAGTTAATTTTTTTCTTCAGTCAATTTTTTCATGCACTTATTTTCTGAAGCTCAAATCATACTTCAATCTGTTCATATGTAGCTTCTATTAATATCCTGGGGAACTGAAAATTCAGTGTAAAGATTCAGTACACCCATAAGTTACATTTTCCAGTTACAAACCCATCTGAAGGTAGCCAAAAAGAGAAGTCTATAAATGCCTTGATATTAACAGGTGCAAAAAACCCATCAGAGGTGGTCTGCGCTGGGCATGTTTGAATTGGTCTGCATGCAAAAATAGATTGAGCAATTCAAAGACACATCAGGCTAATTGCCATGAGCAGATTCCTTCTACTCACTTTCAGTATTGAACCCATTACAGCTTCAGCTGAGTTTTCACCATGTCTAGTCACAATCACTGAGGTCTGCCAAGAGAAAGCAGGATTGCCTCAGTGATATTCAAGCCAAATCCTTCCCCAAGAAATGTCATTCACAGGACTCTGGAAGCTTAGCTGCTTTCCCATGTGTGTTTCCTACTTCTGTCTCAAGACTCTGCTCCCAGAAGAAAGTTTGATAATCATTAAATTGGATAGCCATTAAATTGATTTCTTCCTTTTCATAATGCAATTATGAAGTTATTTGGAATTTAGTATGTGTCATCAGAGAATAATTTCATTTGGATATAGGCACATATATAGGCACCTTTAGTCTGCAAGTCTAACTCTGAAAATGTTTTCTTCTGGGACACCATGCTAGCTATGTAATTTTTATTATCTGCAGAAATAAAACCAATATGGCTCTTTTTTTTTCCACTTCTGAATGTATTTCCACATTCTTCTCTTCTAGCAGTGCATGAATCACTTTAACACAGAACAAATGTTACTCATCCACTTCACTACTTCTTCCATCCCTATGGACAGCTTTATGGATTTTGAATATTACCCAACATAATTTCCAAAACCTTAAATCTAGTCTAACTAAATTATTGTTTAAATACTACCTAGAAATGAAAGCATGAGACAGATGTTTTTGCCTCATGACATCCAAACTTCTGGACTTGTAATATGAAAGATGGGAAAGAGGAAGCTAATTTAAATATCAGTGTGTTTTAAAAACAGTTTATATATTCATGCATATATATAGCTATAAATAATGGACTCAGCCTATCGTAGATTAAAAACATAATTTATTGTTAAAAGGAGAGTTAACTGATGTATGCTTAACTGAAATTAAAATTTTAATAGCCATTGATTCAAACAGTGGTTATATTGACCTTTAATAGCAAACACACAGAATGGAATTCTATTTCTTCCTCATTAATGCATTATATCTGTAGCTCCAAGTATTTAAATATTTACTGTCCTTATGTAGTAAAAATGACACACTACCTGCATAAATTAAAATTATACAAATTATGACTACTCTTTCCTTATAACTTTGGAAAAAGAAATATGAACAAAATATACATAAGAAATTAGGAATAGAACACATAATATATTTCATAGCTGCAAATAATTTGAAAATATCTTGTGTAACTGTCCAAAACTTTTATTTTGATACCATATGCTCCAAGAAATTGTTCCAGGTCACTTTCATAAAATTGTATGTCAGTGGAATTATTCTGTTAAAATTTTACTTTCAAATGTGTTTACCTTTTATATCATTTCATATTTACCACAGAATTTTTCTTCTGACACAAATCATTACATTTCCAAAGTTGCTGATCTATTACTTACTTTGACATTATTAGAATTCTCACCATTAAATCTCTATGCTTTACTTTGAAAATTGATATGATAGTTTTAATAGAATTTTTAATTACCATCTATGTAATCATGAAATGATTAAATGTAGCATCTAGTTCAGGTCTGCAGAAATGTTAAATTTATTTGCCTTGTCTTTATCAACAGAATAATAAATGAACACTACAAAATGCATACATTTGCAATGTTTCATCTTATAACATTTTTATTTATATGACTGTACAACCATATATTATCCATGCTGAAGTCCATCCAGTAATAGTAATGTATTATTTTGAGGAAGCCAATTCTGACACTAGAATCCTAGAACTGGACAAATAATCAGAGTGACATTTTTTGTTTATCTGATAAGAACAGGAAGTTTTTATAAAATCTAGATACTAAGCTTGCTAGTATCTTTTCTTTATATATACCTACTATTTCTCTTTTCCTGTCACATATATGAGCAAGCTGGTGGCAAACCTGATATACTTTTTCCACTGCAATATTTTTAGTTTGGTATGTGAATGTTGTAATTAAAAGAACAGGCACTATTATAAATGTCAGTCATTTCATTTTTAGATTTCAAAAGACTGAAAACTTAGTATTTGGTGCTATCCATTCTCCAAATGAGTCAGATGTTGTAGCTGTATTTGCAATGTTGTTGACACATGAATAATAGTCCAAACACAGCCTAATAACCTAAAGCAAACACTGTAGACACAAGACCCACAGAAAAGCAGGGGTTTTAATCTGGGAAGATAGGTACAATTGTCATATAGCTGTAATTTGTATCAAGTTCATTGTTAATTTACCCAGTGTTATCTTGTGATGATAAGTGAAAGATGTGCATACACTGAGAATTTAATCTTTTTGCAGAAGCTATGCGTTGTAAATTATTTAAATATTTATTAAGTTATTATTAAATTATTTTCCTCCTCTGTACATTCCTAGGTAAGAAGCTCAGAATCAACAACTATCTTTAGTTGATTTTTTAACATGTGACTAGTGTACATTGAAAATACAAATCTGAAGCATTGATGAAGCAAATACAAAGGATTTTTTGGTGTAATAATAGGATAATGTGATTGATATCTATTTATTTTCACTTAGAAAGAAAGAAATACTTCTATGTAAAAGCCAAAGTTGAAAAAACCAAAAACTCCTAAGTAACTGTAACCCCTAGTAAAGCTAGTAATTTAGTACAGGTGCGCTTAACCTATTGCAAGAGAAAAATTTCCATGACAACAAAGTAGAAACACAACTTTAGAGATCAGTCAACTTCAGACTGGGATGCAATATGAAACTTTCCTACAAGAACTCATTTTGGAAGTTGCTTAACATGGGAAACAGAAGATCTTCAGCAATATTAAATCATCCATTGCAGCAAAAATTGACTAGCTCACTTGGATCTTGAAGAGTCACTTCCTACCATTTTCTCACAATGTCTGTGAAGAATTTATTCAGCTCCTCAAAACATTCAAGGCCTGAAGCTTAACTGTTCTGATATTTTATCTTCAACAACAAAATAATTGTCTTTCTGGTTTAATACAGAAATCAATTTCCTTCTTATCAGACTGGTCATGGGAGCAAGGACTTCTGAGGGAAACATCATAAACTGTCCATGCTCTGCTCAGTTGAAGTTTCATCACAGGAGGGTCTTTGGTACTCTCAGGTTCAAAAATTTTATGGTGTAATTTTGGTGTTGAAGTACTGTAACTATCAGAGTTCTGAACACACTTAGTGTCTGTTTCTTTTACTGAAATATAAACTTTGTGGCAAAAATCAACTTTTCTGGGGCAAACCCCACACCTTTTAAAAATTTGCAACTGACAAAACTTGAAATGATTAAGTATTTGTGAAAAACAGAAAAAAAGAAATTTAATGTCACAATGTAACTGTGCCTTATGACAGCTGTTTGTGTCCCTCTCATTTTAAAAGAAGCAGAAGGCAAGGAAAATGGTGCATATTAGAAATACCCCAGGCAAGCAAGACAATTTAAAGTATTTACATATTTTTAGTCTGTAACATTTATCGTAACAAGTGTAGTTCCATGCATTTCTGCGTCTCTCTTATGTAAAGGGCCAATCCCCCTCCTGTCCTTCCCAATCCATCTGGCTTTCAGAGCCCAAATCCATCCATTGCAGTAGTCCAGTTGCTAATGACGTTTTCGAACATTGCTTCTGCCAGAAAGGTAAAAATGTAGGAATTTTTCACAGAACTTTGAAGTCTGACACATGGATGATACTTTTCCACTGAACTACTTCATGCTATTTATCCAAACCAAAAGAATGTCAAAGGTGATAGTGGGCAATCATTTTATATGAAACTTGCAAATGTCATATTTAGTTTCAGAAATAAAGATTCAAATGCCATTATTGTAGCATGTGAACTGGAAAGATTTCAGAATTTCATCTATTTAGATTTACTGCAAATTATTTTTAAAATCAGATGGGCCAGCTGACTCTAACATTAAAAGGCATTAAAGCCTCCGGGTAAGCCTTCAATTTGTTTAAAAGGTAATTTAAATTTAAACAACAAACTTCTTCCTAGGAAGCTTGCTAAAAAGCTCATTTGACATAAGCATAAAAAAAAAAAAAAAAAGATCATTTTATGAACTGATATAGACAAGAAACTTCTTTACCAGGCATAGGTTAAAAAAATATTTAAAATTAAAGGCTTAATTAAATTGAGATGATAGCTGTCTTCCCTTCAAAATAAAGAAAACACATGAATCTGTTGAAATACATAATATTGAATAGTCCACTCAAAGTTTGAAAAAGTAATCACTGTCTTTTAAAGATATAGTCCTTCGTGGGTTAATACATGATGATTAAAAAATAACAGAGTAGCTAGTGTTATGCTGGTTTATCAGAACTAGATCTGCCTAAGAGGTTCTCAGTTATCTCCAAGCGAAGTGTTCCTTTTTATTTTTCTTTCTTTTTTTTAAAGGCTACTGTTGTGATGGCACATTGTGTATTCCCAAAGTATTGTTCTGATATGTGGCAGATCCACAGGGAAGTGTACCTTTAAAATTACCTTTCTGCCATGGTGCTTTAGACAAACATTTTCAAAGATATGAAATACAAAGTAGTTAGAAAACAAAAGTCACCTCATTATTCTGATACACACAATGGCAATTCTTTTCAAAACATAGACGGCAACCTTTGGAGAGGGTGCTCACAAGATACAAATCAGAATTAAACTAAAAAAGGATTACTTTTACATGACCTCCCAGCTCAAAATATTTCAAGATATTTTCATCCTTTTTTCAAATAATGAATAACAGATTTTTTAAAAAGCTCACTTTTTCTGAATAAGCTGAAGAGAAAAATCTTTTCAGATATGTTTCACTGCATGGGTAAAAGTAAGCCTTCTTCCCATTTCAGTCTTTCACAAATTGTTTATCTTGCCCGATGCTGGTAAAGTCTGACATGTAAACTATGACATTTATGGAGATAGTTATGCAACTAATTAATTTCACATCATTTGGCATAATGGCCATGCAGAAATGAGTCATATTTCCATTCAAAGAATTGCTTCAACCTCTAAGTCTTGATTGTATTTATTACTCTGATTCAAAGTGCAACTGCTCTATCTCGAATAACATATGTTTTGGAACACTGTTGGAAACATATCAGTGCTTGGAGAAATGACACTAGCTCTGGAGGCATGGGATATAAAAGCACAAAACAAACATTCCGGTTGTATTCATTCTACACACACAAACCTCAATATATCAATGGCAGAGCATTTTGACAGGCTTGAGAAGTGGGCCCATAGGGACCTACTGAAATTCAACAATGCAAAGTGCAAGGTCCTGCAACTGAGTCAGGGCAATCCCCGCTATCAGTACAGACTATGATAAATGGATTGAGAGCAGCCCTGAGGAGAGGGACCTGGGAGTACTGGTGGGTAAAAATCTGGACATGAGCCAGCAACACACACTTGAAGCCCAGAAAGCCAACCAGATACTGGACTGCATAGAAGGAAATGTGGCCAGCAGGTGAAGTGATTCCCCCCTCTACTCTGCTCCTGTGATAACCCTCCTGGATTACTGTGTCCAGCTCTGGGGTCCCCAGTAGAGGAAAGATATGGACATGTTCAAGTAGATCCAGAGGAGGGCCATGAAAATAATCAGAGAGCTGGAGTATGTCTCCCATGAGGAAAGGCTGAGAGAGCTGGGCTTATTCAGCCTGCACAAGAGAAGACTGTGAAGACCTCACTGTAGCATTTCAATACTTAAAGGGGGCTTATAAGAAAGACAGAGAGAGAATTTTTACCAAGCCTGCAGTGACAGGTAGAAGGTAAAAAATGTCCAGTTGTCTGGACAGTTTTTACAATGAGGATGGTGAGACAGTGGAACAGGTTGCTCAGAGAAGTTGTGGATGCCTTATCTTTGGAAATGTTCAAGGTCAGACTGCACATGGCTTTGAGCACCTTGATATTGTGAAAGGTGTGCCATGGAAACAGGGATGGAGTAGATGATCTCTACATGTCCCTTCTAACTCAAATGATTCTACATGGACATGAGAAGTTGTAGAAACTCAAGCCTCTCCTTGCAGCAACCTGACCTCAGAAAGCAGGCTGATGCTGCTTATTTGCTTTGGCTGGTGATTTGACTTAGGGATTTATCTTATGGAAATTTACTCTTAGTTAGAATGCATTTATTTATTTATGGAAATATCTCTGGATAATGTACATAGTGATTTCTGTGAATAATAAATTCATATTTATTTGGCCAGATCTCATCAGAAAGATGTGGTGTAAACTTCGGAACTCTCAGAAATAGCAGTTTTCCTGTGCTGCTATTTGAACCTGGAAAGGTTGTTTGGATTTGTCAGAACTCCAAAACATGCTTGATGTCATATGGGAGTACTAATATTAGACTTAGTCTCTCCAGTTACATATCTACTCTAGACTCTTTAACAAATATATAATGAGAAAAAAGTAAGATCCGCTTATGAGTAATATTAGGATATGGCAACTTTCCTGCTCTTTAGACTAACCTTAGAAGCTACAGGGAACAAGATGAATGGAAAAATGACCCCTGTAGGATGTCACATGTAAATCTACAGTTGGAGAAATAAACAGTTCAGCACTTTTCTAATAGTTTTAGTGTTTGGAATAAACATGGTGATTGCCGTAAGGTTCAGAAATTTGGGCTATTGGATAAATACTGCAAAGAAAAAAGAAAGACCTGTCAAATTTAACATAATCACAAGCCCTATTAGGTCCTGAGAAAGAAAGAAACACATCTCTCTCATGGATCCATTTCAAGTCACAACATGTTTTACTCTCATGGTATGCTGGCAAACCCTTTTATTTTAACAATAAATACGTATTAACATATAGGACAAGCTTCCCAACTGAGAAGCATTAATATATCAGAAAAGACAATCTGGAAAGATGAGCTTTTCTGTTTATCTTCAAAAGACAGATATAACCAAAAACTAAAGGGCCTTGTTCACCTATATAAAGTGCTGCACATTGGAATCTCTACCATAAAGATTAAAACTCATTAGAAATACAGCTAGAGGCTAAAAGGAGAAAAAAGAAATAATCAAGACTGATAACATGATTCCTCTTGTTAGAGTGTTTCAGACTTTACTAAATATGCAACAGTTGCTATACTCATTTTGGGACTAGAAAACATGCTTTGTATCTGCTATTCCATGATATTATATGTGGCATAATGCACATATCTGTAAAAGCACCGTTAAGAAAACATTTGTGAGTCAAGGTATATTACTGTAGATACGGAGCTATTCTTATGCAACTATACTCCTTTGGGGACCAAACAACTACCTTTCACGCCAATTTGTTCTGCATCAAGTGGAAGTATCAACTCAGGTCAGCTCTCTGCCTGTGTTCTGTTACAGGGTCTAAACATGCCTCAAGTCACTACTGAACCTTTCAAGGTTTTACCCAATGTCATCAAAAAACTTTCCTGTTAGCAATTTAAATAAATTGCTAGGATGGAAAGTATGCTTCGAAAACATTCCATTAGTTTCAACTAGTCTTTAAAAATACTGAATATTTGAATATATGCAATTCCACACATAATCCTGGACTATTCCCACTATTTGTAACACCCAACAGAACACTATTGCATCTGAAGCCAAGAGGCTGACTACAGACATCATTTTGTTCTTAGTGCAAAAAATATCTGATTAAAAAGAGAAAAGACTGAAAACACTTCTTCCCCTCTGTTGACCACTTATGGTCAGTGTTACAGTCACGGCTCAGCCAAAACCTTTGCTGGCTTCAGATGACAGGACTGAGCCCAATATAGGACTCGAATGGCAAAATCCTTTACACACTTCTGCAGCAGACCTTTTCTTTCTATTTTAAAGGTTAATCCATATCACAGCTGAAACTGAACATGTTATATAGAGGGACTTCCATGGATTTGACTTCGAGTCACTACAGTACTGAGAGTAATAAGTGCCAGTACTTTGATTAGTCTTTCAGGGGATGTGTGGAGTAGTGGTGTTGTGAGCTTATGAATATAAAAGCTGTCTGAACATAAATTCAAAGTACTTCAAGAAAAAGCAGTTTAATGACGGCACAGTATATAATATAATGATCCTCTTAGCTGGAGTATAATAAGATAAACTTTAATCATAATCAGAGTTGTACTTGTGGGTGCATTTATGGGACATTTTTTTCCACAATATTATGCAAAGTTGTGAATTTATTTCTCTGTGTGCATGTCATTTGAATAAGGTAAGGAAAATGGTCCTATGTACTGAGCAAGACTGTCTTGTTCAGGTAAGCTATGCTGTGCTAAAAGCTTTCTTAAGGCACCTTTGGTGTGATCAACATTAGTCCTCAAGTTATGCTCGTTCTTAGTAGTTTTCACAACGCTGTAGTCAGGATTACAAAACAATGTATTTTCAGTAGGCTTGCTGGAAATTGTTCAAGCAACAGAGCTGCAAATCTAATTATTATATGAGATTTTTAATTTTTCTTGCCTTTCTTTGCATTTGTCTCTTTTTCACAGAAATGATGATACTTAAACACGCAAACTTTAGATTTTTGCAGCGGTTTTGAATGATGCCTGATAACTAAAGCTATTTTATTAATTACCTAAGTGCTTGTGCATCTGTCCAGCAGACTTGTGAAGAAGTTCATGTAGGCATGAACGATCTGTTTGATGCGATAGTTTCAAAGCTGTAGCCTTGCCAGAATGGCACTATCGCTAGCAAGACAGAATAGACAGATGATATTAATAACTGGTAACTGAATATGTAAGATATTTGAATATTTACAACTATCTGTAGTTAAAACTTGGTTTTAAGTATTTGCTTATCTTTCCTTTATTCAGGTTGCAGTACTGTAGTCAGTAGGCTTTTCATTGTTCTGATTGTCTCACCTGTATATTTTTAATGTAGCTGTTATACTAGCAGTAACTCTAACTAGATTGACAAAATCACCTTCCTTTATTACATCAAAGGGAGACGTTCACAGAATCACAGAATTATTGAAGCTGGAAAAGACCTCCAAGATCATCAAAGTCCAGCCTATGTCCCAACACCACCACATCAGCTAGACCATGGCACTAAGTGCCACATAAAGCCTTTCCTTAACACCTCCAAGGATAGTGACTCCACCACCCTCCTGGGAAGTCCATTCCAATCCCTGATCAACCTCTTTGTGAGGAAATGCTTCCTGATATCTAACCTAAACCGTGCCTTATGCAGTTTCAGGCCATGCCTTCTCATCCTGTCACTAGTTGCCTGGGAGAAGAGCCCAGCCCCCACCTGACTGCAGCTT
>JAAGNO010014611.1:66822-80686 GCA_033439905.1 Ceryle rudis
TTTGTTTGTTTGTTTTGTTTGCTGGTTTTTTTTTAATTTATTAATTGTTATTATTGTTTTGACAACTGAACATGGTGATCTTAGTGGTCTTTTCCAAACGCAAAAATTCTGTGATGCTGTGAATGAATCTAAATTTCTCATAAAAGTGCTAGTTACAGAAATGTTCTTGAAATAATATCAGCCTTTACCAGTGTCCCAAATGTATTTCTTTCTGCCAGTGTGAACTGGTTAGAAATGGTGGGGATGAACTTAACCAGTTATTCAGTGTTTCTTGATCTAATACAGAAAGGCTTTAGTTACAGCTGAACCTGAACTTGAACTCATTTTAAAAACAAAAAATCAAGAAAACGTAACCTTTTTTTTTCAAGTCTTGTTACAGGAATTCATAACCTTTTCCTCTAAATATGTGTGTAAATGTAATAATAATTAAGAAAATAGCACAATTAAACACAACTTATTATTGACTATGTAAATTGCACATATGTATACACTGGGAAATTACAATGTGGATGTATTTCAATGTAGGGATAATTTTTATCAGACAAACTTTTTTTTTACTATTTCTGTTTACTTAGTTATTTTATGGGGTTGAATTAATTTGAACAGCCTTGCTCCCAGACTAGTTTTTCAAGACTAATAAATGGAAGGTATTACTGTGCTAATAGCCAAGATTAACAATGGCTTCATTTATTTAAATAAAACACTATTTCTGTGATTGTGTTGCTTCTTTTCATGAGTTTAGACTGCTTATCTTACATAATTCATATTATACTTACTATCTCTTTGTAAAAATGTGATGCTTAGGAAAAAATGCTTGCTACAAACGTTTAAAATCAGTAGCTATCTCTTATAGTCATGTTATATATCAATAATTTTCACGTTAAAAAATGTAGACAAAACCAATTATGTATATTAACAAAGAAAGTAACAGAGGAAAATCAAATACACATGCAGAGACACACACAACAGCTGGATCGCAGGTAGCATTTTCTGTTTTGCAATTTTCCCAGTAAATGAAAAAACCTCATTAACTGTTTTTATCTTAATATTAATTGTTTACCAGCTACTGCCATAAAGCAAAGTCTATTTTAAGAAATGAAAATTATTAGTTATAAATGAAATTCACTAACAGGAATTGGAATAGATGATCAAACTTGATAAAATCATTAAAATAACCCATAAGTGATGAGAGATCCCTTTCCGTGCTGCTCTGTCAGCATCTACTTTATCATAATTTACAAGGAGAATTGCAAATGTCTCCATTATTTGGAAAAATGAGTGTATTTGATGGCTGGCCTTATCCCCTAGATAATGTCACAGAAAACAGACAACCTCCCTTCCCCAATGTATTTGTTACTTGCATGGGCAGGCCAAATATATGGAAGAACAGAAGTCCAGGTTTGAGCAGAGCAAACACTTAAGGAAGTAGTGTGTTATTACACTATTAAGCAATAAGCAGAACTACAGATCTTTTGCTTTTTAAACCCCCAGAAGTAGATTTTGATTTTTGTTGGTGAGTTCAAAGCACTTTAAAGCACAAAATGATAGATGAGAATGAGGATGTTTCAGGGAACGAACAGCCAAGCAAGAAGTTATGAGCAATCTCATACACACAGTAAGTTGATCACAAGTTTCTGTGATGTGCAAAGCAGTTATTAGCTAAAAGTGAAAGAATTATCAGTTACACACTTTATTTTCTCCTTGGAGATCTCAGTAACCCAGTGGCTTCCCATTTGTTAAAGAAAGCTAATTCTTATTTTCTCTGATACAGGATGCTGAAATATTGAAAAAAGAAGTGGCATTTCTTCTAAAATATACTGAGCTCATTCACTCCCTTTCTTTCTATAAACACATCCATACACCCACAAGTTCTGGGAAGTATTCCAACTACAATGAATTCAAAGTGAGGAATATGCACAGTTGGGTGGCTTGCAAGGTGGTTGGCTAAAGATTTAGCAGAGAAAAAGAAAAAGAAACAGAAAAGGGAAGTTGAAAGAAGGCAGAAAAAGTAAAGGAGCCCTCAGATATGGTGGGGGTGATGTTTAAAGGAAGAGATGAGAGTAAATGCTGACAGAAAGGACAAGATAGATTTGGAGAAACTAAAAAACAGCAAACATAAAACTTTAAAATAAAAGATCAAAGAGAAAATAAATATGGAATATGATGAAAATAAGTGAAAATTGTTCCTTTGAACCTATATATCTCTTTTTTTAAAAAAAAAAAAACAAAAACAAAACATGTTTTGTTATCTTGTGACTGAATCTTGTAGGATTATTCCTAATGGTGTCATGGACTTCACAACTACAACTCATAACTATGTGTTCAAGTTCACTTTGAATCATTCTTCCCAGAAGTATAGACACTCTTCTCCAGGTATTCTTATGGAAGGCTTTTGACCCTAAAATGGCACAGTTTCCCCATCCCCCATAATTTTTTCAAACTTCAAAAACTGCATGGTATTTTTATAATACATATATTTAATAAAATATTGACAAGTTGTCTTAAGAAATTGTAAGATTCTTTGCTAAATTGCCAGACAATGCAGCTAGAAAAACCATCTCAGGTTTCTAAATGTTCAAAAGTGCAGAAAAAAATCTTTTCAGTTCTAGAGATCTTTGATACTATATCTAGTTCAAATGGCTTAGGTACACATGTAGAGTTTGCTGTCAAAGATTGACCATTCAGTCACACTCACAGTCTTCCAAGAACAGTGAAGAACTGAAGTGTCATGTCTGCTGGATATTAATTGGAGAATGCCCAGGAAACTCTTCTGTTAGAAAAACATTTCATAGGATCATTCCATCTCAATAATTTTAGGAAAAGAAGATAGAAATTTACAACTTAGCAGGTGAAGTAAAGAAGAAATGTCCAAGTAGACGTCATATCGAACCAGTGCTGGTTGTTCCATGCAACACTTTTTGGGTCTATTTATAGGTATGTGTTTCATTTGAATGCTGTCATGTGCCAAATAAGTGAAGTATCTTTATGGAAAAGCTAATACATCTGTTCTGTCAGGAGTCTACTCCATTTACTACATGTCTCTAACCCATATCATCTGTCTGGTAGGTGGAAGCTTTAGAAATCCCTTAGAAAAGTGAAAAGATTTTGTTTGAGCTTTTTCTCAGCTATTTTTCAGTGTAGGGATAGAAAAGTTACTACTGAGATTATATGAAGCAATCTGGCATCTGCTCCAGTGGAAAAATCATGCAAATTGCTGTGTTGCTTATAAGATTTAGGTAGTGGAAGTAATGGCAGCACTAGAAAATTCATCTCTGAACTGACTCTTTGAGATTAACCAAATAATGAGAGACAGACACTGATATATTTGACTCCAGTATAACACAAGTTTGGGGATAAGGCGTAAACATATATGTTATGCATAGGATACTTTCAAAGACAAAGGTCATGCACAAATTTATATGTCTGGTGAAGATGGAATAAGTATTGCTGTAAATCCATGCTCAGTATGGAGTAGAAGCTTTTAGAAACTTCTTCGATATTGCATGACAGTCAATGTGTCGCTGCAGTGTAACAAAAATCTGTTTTGGTTTCTCAATAAGAACATGAAAATTTTATAGGAAAAAACTTCTAAAATACCTTATTGCTAAGTAAATATGGTCATGTGGCAAGACATTTTGAAAATGTGCAGAATTTTCTAGTTAAAGATGGTATAAGTAAATATAAGCAATCCAAAACAGTGCATATTAAAGATCTAGCCTGACTTGACTGTTAATGATCTTCCTGCCATATCTAGTATTTCCACCGATCTTCTTACTCTAGATATTACTTGTAGCAATATTTAAAAGGGAATAATTCTGCAATCTTCTGGCTGTCATTTCCAAAAGAAGAAATCAGAAAAATCAACCTCAATCAGAAAAACAAGTTAAGGACACTGGCCCTAGAGGAAACAGGCAAAAAATCCTAGAAAAAAAAAGTGTTTATGTTGTCACCAGGACTTGAAGAGTGACAACGAACTGCACTAAGAACCTAGTTGCATGATAAATGACTTTTCTGCATATATAGTATATTTGAATGGAATAATATAGTTAGACCTGCAACACACCATGAGAAATTCCATGTCCAGCAATTTTGTAAATCTGACAAGACTTTTTTTTTTTTTTTTTTAAGTTCCTGTTAATAGGCAAGGTTCAGTTAGAGGTAACTCTGGGTTATGGCTAAGGCTAAGCTTAAGCAAATTCATTAAGTTTACCTGAATACATGAATCCTGATGCATGAATGCATGAATGCATGACTCTGAATGCATGAATCCTGTCCTGCATGCTGAGGACATTTATTGTGATACAGGGAGACCCTAAATCCTGCTCTTACTCTATCACACTTCATGTTAAACTGGTGTGCATCTTCACAAATATTTCCTTCCCATAGAAACCTACATGCAGGGCTGGAGTTCATGCAGGCTGTGAGAACATATCTTCTGTATGTACTCTGGAGATATGCAAAATACACCAATCAGAGCATTAGGCCACTTTGGTGCACCTAAGCCACAAGAGTCACATATATTTGATTACTGGTTTTGAATATAGTGTTGGTATAACTGGAGAGGGCCAGAGGAGGAGGATGATACAGCGAGAAATTTGATCATGACAATTTCCATTTCCTTCTCTGTTTTTTTGATGTAACTTCCACACAGGCTGCTCTGTTCTCCTTTGAAGGTAAATAAGTAATAAGTAGTAGTCCCTATTTCTACTTTTTTTTTTTTTTTTCTATTTTTTATTATCCTCCTGCATTTCTTCTTTACTTAAGCTAAAATATGTATTATTTTTTTTTTTAGGTTTTGATTCTTGGTTTATAATTGAATGGATTTTCTACTCCAGTGACTGCCACTGCTTTACTAAATCCATACTAACTATAAAACTAGACATTCAGCTAGCACTTTACTACTTTTCAAATAGATGGCTCCCCTTCTATGGTTAAATGTTTGATCTTCCCTGGATTTCACACCTTCTTTGGATAATGGAATTTGTCAAAGAAGCAATTTAAATACCAGGAACAAAAGTTCCAAGGACTCATCTTAGAACAGTCTCGTGTCAAAACACAGTGGTTAACTTTGAGGTCATAGTATCAGGAATGGGGAAAGTAAAAATCAAAAAAGCCAGCTGGCTTAATGATGTACTTAGAAGTCTATTCTGAATGGCTTTTATTATTTTTTTCTGGGAAATAAATCCCCACAAAAATGTCCCAAAGTCATGGACAAAGGAAATATTTTTTTAAAAAAGGAAAGGGTTAATGCTTGTGGACAGCAAAATGACTAAATGAAGAAAAAAACACAAATAGTGTAATTTCTGAACAGTAGATAGTACCTGTCAGTTGTAGAAGTTTTCAGACTGAAGTAACATGAACTCAAGCATTTCTTCATCCTAGAACCTGATAGTTAGTTATCACTGCTTTTAAAAATTAAATAAGTGCAATTAATTTTTTTTTTTAGTATAAAAAAAGTACTTTTCCTGTGCAGAACTGGTCTGAAAAAAATAGTACTATTGATAGTACTTGAACAGTATTTACATGGTATGCTGTGTGACCAACTATTTATTTTCAATTCTGATTCTTAAAATGTGTCAAAAATCAAAACACTTGCAAGAATGTGTATTAAATCAAACAATTAAATATTATTCTTCACCTTGATAAGTATTGCATCAAAAGCAGATATCTATGCTATAGAGCACAGATATATGAGCATCAAAACATGTATAGATTAAATTCTTTTATTAACTTCCACTTCCCCCTGCGGAAATTGTTCTTGCCAGTTTCTGCTTGAGTGAAAGGGACAAAAACATAACAGGTCTTAACCAACACCCAGACAGTTGACTGTCACAAATCATGAACAACTGAGAACTGATGTACAATCTAGGAGTATATCTAAGAGAAATTATGAACATTATCAACTGAGAAATCTGATAAAAATGGTATAGAATGTTTGTCCAGCTGTTAAGAACAAATACTTTAATAAGCTTAAGAGCTGTACAACCTACTAGGTTTTAATTTCATGAGCTCAGCACTCTATTATTATTGGCCTTTACTTTTT
This sequence comes from Ceryle rudis, assembly GCA_033439905.1. Taxonomy (NCBI): domain Eukaryota; kingdom Metazoa; phylum Chordata; class Aves; order Coraciiformes; family Cerylidae; genus Ceryle; species Ceryle rudis. The sequence continues at coordinate 72,866 of JAAGNO010014611.1, forward strand.
CCTTTAGCTAGAAATAACAAAATTATTTATAATAGCACAAAGGAATTTGGAAACACATGCAATAAGTTTATACATATCAAGAGACAGACACATATATTATGCACACCCTGAATAGCACTTCATCTTTCAACGTCTGGGAAATTTTGGCCTATCTACTTATTCAAAACAAATGTAATTGCAGCTTAATAATTTTACATAAAAGCTTTGGTTAAGTGTGATTATTTGCTTTATGACACTTCTGAAAGAATTCTTTTTTTCTGTCTTTCACTAATAAGTTTGAGTACAAAATATCCAAGTATGTATACAATTTCTTTTGACTGAATGACATATAACTGCAGGTGACATACTTGAGCTATCAGTCTATATTTTATGATATTTTATCATTGGTATCTATGACCAAGGCACCTTTCTTTTCTAAAGTTCTAAATTTCAGCTAATCTGTAGATGTGTATGTGCAGGTGTATTTTTGCACATAAACATTTCTCCCACCTCTCTTGTATTTCCTTCGTTCCAGGATGCTCTGTAGTTTTAGAGTCTATCACATTCAAAGCTTCCCTTTAGTGTTCCATATCCTTCCTTGTCTCTGGAACCAACATGGGGAAGCTAAGGTATAGGACAGGCAATGTTAGTTTTTAGGTGAAGCTCCAGACCCAAGAATAGTGTGTTTGCTAAGAGGGAGCTGGTGCAATTATGCATATAATTTAAGGATCTAGACACAGAGGTTGCAGTGGGTCGGACTTAATGTTACCCTGTACCAGTGTTACCAGTTCACATAAATGTTTAAGGAAAAATTCATCAAAAAGTCAGGCAACATTTTTCCTGTTCCAGCAGATATCATGGAGTTTGATATGAGACAAATAGCCAGAATAATGCTTTCCTCTTGCTCATGTCCCATGCCACACTGCTTACTTTAGTTTAATGCTTTTGGAGGTTTTTCTATAATATGCAAAAACTAAACAAAAACTTGAACTTGTATATTGTGAGAAACTCTTAGAGCAAGGCAAGGCAGTACAACATTCTAAACCTTCTAAAGTAATGTGATAGAGAAACAAAACTTGCAATAACTTAACAAGGTTACCCATAATGTTAGGAAATAGACTCTCAGGGCCAGGTTTGAGAGCAGGATGAGCAATATTTTTTCATCTTTGCATAAGCCAAAGTGGAGGTTGGTCTCTGAAAAAAAAAAAAAAAAAAAAACAACAAATGTGAGTTTGGCTGATGAAATCTGTCTGAATGACCAGTGCTTCCATTTTATTCCAGTAAATCAAAACATTTGATGAGTGATATTTACACAGTACTAAGAAGCAGATCAGAAAGACTTCAGGTAATACCAGCTTGCCTGCTGTAAAGCACTCAGTAGTCACCCACGTTTTCAATACTTCCTGTAAGTTGTGCAGTGAATAAATTATCAGATAGTGCTTTAGTTATGTGAATGCCACACAGGCTCAAAATGCATTAAATTTTAAAAATCTCCTTTAACCATTCATGTACAAAAAGTGTCTTAGGACTTCAGTCCTAATACCAGTAATGAAAGGTGCCTAAGATGAGCAAATTGTTTTATTTTTTCAGAGTAGAAGACTGTTGTGCCATGTTGCAGAATGCAATGCAGTAATTCTTCTGAGAATCATTTCCACAGAAAAACTTTCTATACTGTAACTTTCATAAATTAGACTACCTACATATTGATCTCCTTGATATTGCCTAAAGGCACTTTACACTTAAAAATGAAAAGCAAGGATACATAGTAGTTACAGTAAGGACAGTAAAAGAGAATTTTTAGGGGAGAGGAAAAGTAACTGAGAACAAAGAACCTCATGAGTCTAGTGGGGATAAATGAAACAAGTTGAAAGAAGATTTGGGGAAGGGGTGAACACTACCTTATGGATAGACAGTGGGAGTGAACAGGGAAGTTGACTGGTCTGTTCAGTGTTATCCATGATGATATTTGTTTCCAACCACAGCTCTTACTCTGTCCAGATTAAGAAAATCTTCTCAGCATATGCCCTATCAAGCTATCATATTTAAATATTCCTGATATATTCATCTAGTAAACAGAAAAAAAAAAAAAAAAATGGAGTTTGACATAACAAGCTGAAGATGCCTATCTACAGAAGTTTAAGTAGTGCAGTAGGGTATCAGACAACATGAATTTTCTTTCTTGATTTTGTAATAATGGTTCAAGAAAGATAATCTGCACCCCTACCTATTTTAAAATCACTAATCCATTTTGTGTCTATGGATATAATTAATTTTGTATTCTGTCTGCACTTACTATATCCTGCTAAATTTGTAATTTTCACATAACAGCTATTCACTTAGTTAACAGTATAGGACCAAAAGCTTAGTATTGACAGGGCTTATATAAGTTTGCTAACACTTGATGACTTGTCATATGCAATGAAACCTTGATTTATGATGTAGTTCCTTCATAGTATCAGTACAAGGAACATTACACCCAAGCAAGCTAAACAGAATGAAATTTTGTGTTTAAAAATGTCTTCCTTTTTCTGAAGGAAAAAAAGTACTTGTGAGACTCTTAATATTCATAGACAGCAACAGAGAATGAGCTGACATGAGGATCTAAAGTGCCATTTAAATATTTATGCAGTGTTTTTCATTTTCAAAGCATAGATTAATTATCACATTCAATGCCTAGATGTTTAAAATATATTTTCTCTTTATGAATAAAATACATAAATATATAGAAAGCATTTAAAAATATTTTATAATGGTTTATGTTTATGAAAGCATTTAAATTGTTATAGTTTACAAAAATCAAATGGGGAACTGGAAATGGGGCAGAGGTAGGGTAAGCCTCCAGATATGAAAAACATTGTCTGGAAAAGGATGTAGGGAGCAAGAGGATTTCTCAGTGTCAGCAGAAAAGCCTTCTGTGGATCTTAAAATACACAAATGAGATTTCTTTCCTCCAAATTTTATTAAACATATAGAAAAACAGTTCATCTGTTCACAAAATAGACTCATAGCTGAGTAAAACAGCAGCTCAGTGGGGGATGTTATCAAAAGTGAGGACTGCAGTGCCTGAACTATCACAGCTTTGCATGCATGGGCTGCCCCTTTTGACAAGTGGGACTGAAGCTCTCCCCAGTAGCAGCAGCAACAACTGTAAGTCTGTTCCAGACAGCATTTTTCTGACTCATTTACAGTCATGGAAAGGTAGACAGATAGGTGAAGAATTCAGAGTAATATTTCCTTTGATGTAAATTTTCTTCTGCTTCTTTGTTTTGTTTTGTTTTGTTTGTTTGTTGTTGTCATTTTGTTTGTGTGTTTTTTTGTTTGTTCGTTTTTAGTTTTTGCTGATGGAGCACCTGTGTCAGCCTGGACTGTGAACAACTGGGACCAGGACAGGGAATTTCCTGGCCTCCTCCACATCGGTTACTCCTGAAGCTCCCTAAACCTCTGCCATTCATGCCCAAACCAAGAATTTGCCATTCTCTCCTTCTCCTTCCTCCCATTTTATTTCTCAAATCCTATGGACAATGGGACTCTCTCTAGTTCTACAGGTGAAATTTTTGTCAATTCATCACAAGGTGTTATAAGAAGGGGGAAGGAGGGAAGGAAGAGTGAAGGAATACTCTTTTAATCATTAGGATAATAATGGGAAAAAAAAAAAGTGTCCAATTTAGGATAAGACATAAGTTAACAGGCAGGCAATTTCTCATTCAAAATATAGAAAAAAATGCCACAAATCTAAGATGTGGAAAAAGAAACAATATGGTTAACCAAAAAATTAAATAGTAACAAGAGTGATTGTTGTTAAGTGAACATTTTGGCAAATATATGTATAGAATCATTTTCTTTCTTTTGCTTTAGGGCTGTTGTCTTATAAAACCATTAAACAAATAATGAACAAAAATTTGCTTTTTAAGCTATATAAAAAGGTGTCTAGAGCTCAAGGGTAGAACACTTCCTTTTGTAGTTATCAATCTAAACAAAACAATGTAACAAAATTTTTATAGCAATACTCAGCTGAGTTGCTGTTTTGCTTTTTTTTTTTTTTTTTTCCTTTGATATGGAAAAGGTTTTTGTAAAAACTGCAATTCCCTCTGGTAGCCTAAAATTCTGTAAAATATTTAGAGGTTTTTTTTTCTTTTCTGCAAAACGCACAAGCAGAAATATATTTCATGTGGGTGTATGAAGATTTACACAAAGTGCTCTCATTAACACTAATGGAAACATAAATAGCTGTGTGCCAACTCTCTCAACATTTCGAACCAGTGCAGAATAAACATCCATGTCAAACACCAAGGGAGATGCATCTAGATTCAATAAAGAGGGTAGTAAATGTTTTCTACAGCCACAGTTTAATTTAGATTAAAGTGAAAAGTGGGGTTAAACCATGCTGTGTAAGTTTGAGCTCAACTTGCCATTTCAAAGGTAAAATACTCTGAATGTAAGCAAAGCTTATCATTCCAACTCAGAGCTACAGCAGTTCTTATATAATGTGATTTGCAAAGGTTTGTTGGTAGTGGCTTTTTGATTGCTTGCCTGTTTGTCTGCTCGGTCAGATGGACCTTTATATACATGTGTACATACACACATATGCACACTTTTTACTTAAAATGAAGTTTTGCCTCTATGTTCAGATAGACATATTCACTTAGTGAAGACTCAATTAAAAGAATGACAAAATGTAAGGGTAGATCTGATTTTAGAAGGCAGAAAGTTAAAGCTTCTAGTGTCTGGGAAACAGTGTCACCTCCAATAAGACAAAATGATTGATGCTGCACAAAGGGGGAACAGGGATTGCAAGAATTTGCAAAGCCAGCTTTGCAGTTCTCAGAAAATGAGAGCTCTCCCCTTCCACTTGACACTTCCCATCCTGTAAGTATTGTTTCACTAAAGGAGAAACAGATTAAATTCCATCTGCTGTCAGTTCTTAGTAAGGTCTGTTGAAGAATGTGGCTTTTGAAAAGTTGTATCAATACTGGCCTTTCATTATTACCAAAGCAGGCTTAACTGTCTTTGATGTCTCCTTACCAGCATCATTACAGTTTTCTACAACCAGTGAATAGTGGGCTTTATTTAAGGTCATGTTGAAATTCTGAGTTGGAATTGCAATGCATTGGGGGACTGGATTGTTCATTGTTTATAATACCTTCCTTTTTTGCAGTTTGTATCGAAACCAAGTGAAAGAATGGCTTCAATTTTCTTTCACAAACATAGACCAAGTTATTAACCTGGACCATTAGATTTCATAGGGTGAAAGTCAGAACAAACATCTGTCTTTTGCTTGTGTGCAGGCTTAGCTTTGCTTGGGGAAAAAAAAGAAAAATCCTGATGAATCAGTTACACACATGATGCTTTGGCAGACAGAGTACTACATCTACAAGATTTTGTATGTGAACTTTTGCTCTACCCTATTGATCAACATATCACATGTTTTGTGTGTTCAATATCTAATGATAACATGGTAACATAGAAAATTTCACTCTAAATACTGTATACACATGAACACAGGACATTGCACTGAAGTTTGTGCACACTCTTGGAAAATAAATCTATCAAACGGAATATATTTAATCATCCCCCTTGTGGTACTTGTACAGTGTTGGTGCTCAGTTAAACATGAAGTTTATCACTTCTGCTGCTCAACCAGTGTTAACGAACTAACAGATAAATAACCACAGCAAAGCGCACAGAGTAATAACAATGTAACTGTTAGTAGAAGTTGCTTTCTGTGTATATTCCTGGCTATTTGGCTGAAATTGTTTGGAAAAATTCTACACACAGCACGTGAAATTGTGCTTTTTATAAACTCCGTGCAATGCTAACCCATGTTGTGAATTCAAGCAGACATTTACTGATTAGTACATGTCATATGTCATATCCTATGTCAAAGTACAGTTATAAGACAGTCCAAAAATACTGAAAAATTAGTTCAGCCTTAATCACTGCATATGTTGAAAAGATCTGTAACAAGCCAAATTAAATTGTTTGCTTATAAGGTGGTAACACATATTTCTCAGCAGAAAGGACCAAGTTTTAAAAAAATACACAATCTCACTGTTTTGTATAACCTATTAACACCAGAGCCGAACTCTCAAAAAGGTTCCTTTGTGAGGAAAGAAGATAATTTCTCTTCAAGGGAATCCTGAGACTCCAGAAATAATGACAAAAATGAAAAAATCCTGAGGATATGTGGGCAGAAAAATGAAAGGGAGGTAGTATTTGTATAAGTGGATCATCTTGTTAGCATGTTAATTTCCACATCTTCAAAACTCCCTGGGAAAACAAAGCAAGATATTGTCTAGTTCATTTACATTCTACATAAACTGGAAAGAAGCACCAAAGCCCAGGCAATGAAATGGTTTCTTATTTCTCAGCACTAATATTTATGTTAGGACAAACTTAGTGGATGACTTCTCAGTTTCAAATTTTTCATACTACTTACAATAGCTACTCATCAGAGTTAAGCACATCACAGAGTGCGGTGTGGAGATAGGGGTCTGTCTCTGTCAGTGTGATTGGGACCTTGATATAGGGATTCAGCACTAGACCGGGCATCTGTGGGCTGTGGATTGTGAATCACAACTGTATATTTTTAATTGTCTAAAAAGACAGAGATAAGTTTCTAACTGCTATTAAACTTGTCTGGATTAGTATAATGTAAAACTCAGAGTCTGAGCCAAAGTATAAAACTACTGGGAAACTTTCAGTACTTTTTTGTGACATTTATGAATAAGTCATAAGCATTCTAAGGTATCTTGCTGAATTTCAGCCTTATGCAGTTTCATTTTTTAAGAATTATGAACTTGATTTCCCTAAAGTTATTATTTAAAACAGATTCTTATTTCTTATAAAAGTTTTGAACAAACAGGACTTCATACAAAAAAATCACTTAGAAAAAGGCATAAAAATATTAAAGCTAAAGGACAACAGAAATGAATGCACAAATGACTGACTATACTAACGCATGCTGACCAATATTATCCACATACTGGAAGTTAAAAATCCCCCCCGTACTTTAAAGATATAAAAAAAAATCTGTACTTATGTATACTGTCATTGGCTAAAAATCTGCTGCTTTGGGAATTTACTTAATACAGTTTATTACATACCTGGATGTGGAACATCACCTCTACTTGCAGTATGGCCAACAACTGCCTCTTCACTGATGGCAAAATGACAAAAAGACCCTAAACAAAGAGAACAGAGGAAGGAGAACAGCCTTCTGCACTTGTCCTGGTTTGAGTGAGAACAGAACTAATTCTGTTCAGTGATTTTACTTTTCAGCTCAGTTCTTCTAACTCCCTGCACTGTCTGAAGTCAGCAGCCTGTTTTCACAGGCAGTGTCTGCTGCTGGCAGTGGTAACACCCCATGGTTAGAGTTATTTCCAAGGATTAGTGTGCAGACCAAGGCCACTGCTGAAACTTGTGTACCTCGTTGGGGGTGCAGAATGTAAAAAGCTGCACCTGCAGGGAGGAACAGACAGGACCAGTGACCCCAAACTGACCAATGAGGTATTCCATCCCATATATCATATTCAATAAAAAGCTGATGGATCACAAGAATCTCGCCCCTCTCTTTGCCCTCTTGGCCCGCTTTGCTGGCTTTGCTTGACTTGGCTTGCGTCTTCTTCCAGTTTCTTTCTCGGAGAATCCCAGGAGGACTCTGTCTGTTCTGCCTTCAAACCCAGTCTGTGTGTTCCTGAATCCAGTACCAGAATCCAGCTCCTGAACACAGTTCCCGTCTGCTGCCCAGTTTAGGACTCTCACAGTGTCTGCTCCACAGCATCAGTGGTGACAATGATGTAATTACCATCAGGGGGGTTGGGTTCGATACTGGGTTTATATATA